>JAWWUD010000167.1:0-153388 GCA_033964015.1 Scolanthus callimorphus
AAAAAGAAATAAACGATTAGGAAAAAACCTGTTACACACAACCTAAAGTATACAAAACACCATTTATCTTTGAACTTGATGTCGTTGCTTTCTGGTGTTCTTGGTTCTTAGGTCAAGAACAAGCGACTCTCAAGTTTGCACCTCGAAGCTAGCATCCGTGGTGAAGCATTGAACATCAGTTCAGTACTTGTATTAAATATGTGGACCATAAGAAAAAGTGTCATGCAATAGATATTTTCTGTTTTACAGGTAAAGGTCGTTAAAGGTCGCACGCATGTTAAACAACGACTGGATCATTTATTTTGACTGCCTACTTTTGCGAACAATAATAAGATTAAGATAATCATAATAATTTACTAGTACATATGATGTAAGGCTCTTGATATTTTCTTGTTTTGTTTTTAATTTTTCAGATGCACTTATTTACCATTCCTATATCAACGAGGATCGCTCTAACATGGATTTGCTTGTTCGCAATCTAATGTTTCTTTTATCTCCCGCACTGTGATTGCAATTGATTCATGTTTTTATGGTAATGAAGTTTTAAATGGAAAAAAGTCAGACGACGTTTCAAGCATAGACTTTCGAAAACACAAGGAGCTTTCACCAATGCTAATTAAAATTGGATAAGGGTTTTCGACAGTGATATTTCTTCCTTATCACCGGTGTGCCTAGATATTCCATTGTTAGAACACTGTCAAAGTACAATGCTTTAGATGCCAATTTCGTGGCCATTTTTTTTCTTTTTGGCGGAACTATTTTTGATTCTGCTGTCGGCTGGGAAAGTAAGGGACTTCTTCTTGGGTATTTTCCTTCCTTTTGCTGACGAAAAGGGTCAGGTCTGAGGTGGGCTGATGCACCTTTCGTAAACGCATAAAAATTGCGGATTGTTTAACATTTTCCCTGTCGACGAAATGTTATTATTATAGCAATTTATACGTAAATATGCTTTATATAAATACCGGAAAAGGAGCCAAAAGCGTAGCCTATGCCGTCCTAAAGGAACTACAATCAAAGGAAAGTAGTTGACGTCCCTCTGCCAACTACTTTTTTGTTTTGATTGTAGCAACAATGTGTCGGTGTATCTAATTGCAGTATCGAGTTTGAAACTTGAAAGTTGATAATTGAAAACTGACAAAGGGGCGAGTCTGTCACCAGTCAGTTTTAAATATGTTTCAATGGTTGGTTTACTGTCGAACCAGGGATTAAGTGCTAGGGAGTGGTCGAGATGCGAGAGGAGTGGTTGAACTAAGAGGTTTCAGGGTCATTCTAGCTCCATTGTTTTGTCAAAATTGCCATTCTAGTGCCAGTGTGCTAACCGAAAATTGAATAGCGCGCGTTCTGATCGGGCTGTCACATTAACACATTCACATTCTGGCTGTCACATTAACAAATGGATGACACGTCAGCATAACTACAACGCTATTTCATCAGTTTTTTTGGCAGATGACTTTGCTTTTTGAAGGCTTGAAAAAAAATAGACTTCTTAATTCTTCTTGCAGTTTTTATTTGATTCTGTTTTCTATTTCCTAAACGATCACATTCGCACTCGCAAAACAGGTAAATCGGTGGTAGATTGTTGCTTGTTGACCGGTAAGTTATAGTTCAAATGGTCCATGAGTTCTTTCGCTGTGATGATCATGATCACGAGCTTAAAATTTTGAAAACATTTTTTCATTAAATATTCTTTTGTTATGTGCGACGGATATGAAAGCTCAACATCAAACATTTATATGGTTTTTGAGAAACTTTGAGTACCAGATTTAGTTAAGAAATGCGCTTTACCTTTGATCCCAGTAAATAAAATCAAAATAGATCTCAGTTACCTTGAATTTGTTTTGTTTGCTACATTGCAAATTCTACCAAATTTAGAAAAGTCACGCTCCCTTTAAAAAAAGAAAAAAAATGTATTTCGACTCTTCGAATTTTGACAAATACTTCCCAGTATGCGAAACAATAAAAAACTCCAATTGCACACGCAAAGATTCAGAATTTATTAGCCATCAAAATCTGAAGTGGCAAACTGTTCAAGTTCGCCATAAAAGGAAACCTATATGAGTGAAGATACATGGCTTTTTTCGTCTTTAAAGGGACTGCTAGGAACATTCTATTTTCATGACGTCTTTCACCGCACCTCCCCGGAAATGATGATATAAAATGGGCGAACAGTAGACATTATATTTTCACTGGACAGATTATTTTCTGAAGTCAAACATACAAAGCAAAACAATTTATTGCAAATAATTTATCAAGCTAAAAAGTATAACTTGGATCTTTTCTCAATGATGTAAGCGTAGCATTATCAGTCTCTAGACGCTTTGAATATCAAAAGAATGGAACTTGTTAAAATGTCATTTGACTTACATGTAAAACAAAAATATACAAAAAAGAAAGGTGTCAATATATGCATATGTCTCTTTCATCTACGTACTATGTGTCGACCAGATAGATTTTGTAAAGATTGTTCTTGTTGTAAACACAAACATGAGGGTTTTTTTTTTCTCGTTTAATATTACACGAATGCGCTAAAATGAAAGGAATCATGAACCACATAAGTTTGTAATACAAAGCAAAACATTATTGATCATGTTGTCTGGCGGCAGATTTTTCAAGCCAAAAAAGTAATAAGCTGGATCTCTTCTCGATGATCTAAGCGTGGCATTTACCAGTCTCTATTATAATAGACGCGAAAATCAAAAGAATGGAACGTTAAAAGGTCATCGACTTCAAACGACAAAAATTCAAAAAGGAAAAGTGTCATTATATGCATGTGTGGCTTCCATCTTGATTTTGTAAAATTTGTTTAATGATGAAGTTCTTCTTTTAAACACAGGCATGAATTCTTTTTTTTTCGTCGTTTAATATTGCACGAATGCGCTAAAATGAAAGGAACATGAACCGTAAGTTTGCCATTGACCTGTTAAAAGGTCAAGGTGTAATAGCAGCACATCATTGTTTTTTTCAACAAAGCCATTATTGCTTGGAGAGACAGAAAAAGTTATTAGGCCGTTCGCCTCATTCAAAGGAGCTGCGTATCTCAGGTAAGCTCATGCAAATGGTTAAGTGTGCATGGGTATTATTAAGTTCGTCTAGACTCGCAATGATTAAAAAGAGCATTGGATAGGATCGAGGAAATAAATTTGCATAAATATCTTTCATTGACTATAATTGTACGGCCTCGGGAATATCCGACCTCGTGGTTTACACCTCTCAAGAACCGCCAAAGAACAGGCAGTTAAAAGTGTTCTTAGCTAAATCGTGATTGCCGGTGATAAAGTTTGTCTAGACTCTTTATATGAAACAAAAATGAGCACATTTAACGCAGGGGCTGGATGGAAAATTTTTACACTTGTTTTTCATCGAATCAAGGAGGTTTTATGTGATCGAATATTGTCTTGTCTCATGATTATTTCTCTTTTTTAATGATTTACACAATATCGCTCTTTTCGGGCCGTTTTTAAGTCACGAAATCTGAAAGAGATTCTCTGCATCTTCAATTTTGCATCTATTGTCTTTTTTTACTGCAATTTTCATATTTCTGCGAACTCCTGCAGACAAAAATTTTACTTCGCTTGGGAAGCACTGCCCCCCCCCCCCCCCCCCCCCCCCCCCCGCTAGCTACGGCCCTGATTTTACAGCGAAAAATTAATTGTGTTTTGAAGCCTACCTAATCCCTATCAGTTGACAAGATCTATCAAAGCCTCCGTGAAATCACCCACAGTTGTTCTCGTTTGATTGACGGATTTACAGTCAAAAGACACGAAGCGTACCCCCCTAGAGTTGAAGAATCAATTCATTATTCCATTATTGATTTCATTATTCAATCCAAAAATGCGAGTTTCAATTCAATATTGAACATTTTACAAACAATCTAACTAATTACTCTGGGTGAGCAATTGCTTATTTTTGGATCGAATAATGGAATAATGAATTGAATCTTCAACCTAGTGGGGCACGCTTCATTTATTTTGACTGTAAGCAAAACCGTGGTTTGCTGGTCTTCAGTGTACAGTTCGCAGAGCGTTATGAAAATCGCAGTAATTTCATGATTTGATTTTTCGTGTTGTTCAAGTCTTTCAGACATGCTGATGGGGTTTGAAGTAAAGAGGTTATTCCTATCTGTTGTGTGCGTATCGTTCTTGGCCTACAATGGTAAGCTTGTCATTTTCTGTAGTTCGCGGTTGGGAGGGGACAATTAAAATTTTCGATGGTGGGTAGACGAAATTGTGGTCCCAAGAGGACATATCGGCCTTTTATAAAACTTTTCACCGTCACGACTGTTTAGTGTAGACCGCGATGCTTCATGGGAGCAAAAAGGTATACCAAAACAGAATCATAGTCATTGGTTTTCAGGATAACTAGTATACACAATGGATGCTCCTGAGTGACACAGCGAGTTTTGTTTCCCGAGAATCTCGATGTTTCCCGAGACGAAGCAAAAAGAAAATGCACGGTAAAAAAGCAAACAACTTTCCCGCTGAAACTTCCCGCTCTAGCGATGTCGCCCGCGCGGGAACAATTTTTGAATTGTATAGCCCGCACGGACTACACTTGAGTTGGTACTTTACCACGTGACCATGATAGAACACATCACTAGCGCGCGCTTTGATCGAATAAACACTAGCTATATAATACGATTTGTTTCGATGAACTAATCTGCATGAAAACGACTGGCCATCTCTTACGGATTTAATTCAGGCGCATTCTGAACATCGCCACTTGATGAGGCAAATACTTTTTACAAATCTTTCATTCTCGTACCTGCTCGCGGGGGAGGCTCTGGGGACATCCATTTGATGGCCTTTTTGGCTGATTTTGAAAGTTGGGGCATGCGCAGAAAGTTGTTTCTCTAAACGGCTCTGTATCTCATCTCGCGCATGCGTCAATCCGTCACCAGAGCCTCCCCCGCGAGGTCACGAGAATGCAACTCTTTTGTTTCGACAAAATTTGTAAAAATCTAAAGAGCGCCTTTTTGTTCCTTCAGTCAGATGAAGCAAAAAGAGAGAGGCAAATTGATACATTAAGATGGAATCCGTTGCTTTCGACATTTCATTTTAGGCCTCCTTGACGCACGCCCTCAAACGTCGACTCCAGGTAGCAGTGCCAGTAGCAAAATTGATTGGAAAGGCATGATGGGTGGAGTCAAAGGGCAGTTAGTTGACAAAGGGTTGGAGTTGGCGTCAAAAGCGATCGACAAGCAGTTTGAAATATGGTACAATCAATCGGAGAGGCCCGGGAAGTTCCTGAAGAAAAAGGTATAAGATCAAAGTGCCCTTTTGTGTCCCATGCATACAGGAGGTCAATGTTGAACGATCCGTGATTCGTTATACAACCGTACATGCGTCGCAGAGCCGGCCTCTTACCGCTTTACTCCGAATTCCCTTCCCTTCCCTTCCCTTCCCTTCCCTTCCCTTCCCTTCCCTTCCCTTCCCTTCCCTCCCTTCCCTTCCCTTCCCTTCCTTCCCTTCCCTTCCCTTCCCTTCCCTTCCCTTCCCTTCCCTTCCCTTCCCTTCCCTTCCCTTCCCTTCCCTTCCTTCCCTTCCCTTCCCTTCCCTTCCCTTCCCTTCCCTTCCTTCCCTTCCCTTCCCTTCCCTTCCCTTCCCTTCCCTTCCCTTCCCTTCCCTTCCCTTCCCTTCCCTTCCCTTCCCTTCTTTTATCTGTCATCCATATCCGCTTTCGCATCCTAGTTTCCCGAGACATCCCAGTTTCGAGACTCTAGTCCTCGGTGCTTGTAAGTGTCTTGATATTGTCCAATACATTCTTGCAGTTTGATTTGAATATTTGGCCCGGGAAAGGATTCCGCACTCCCAACATGTTCGCTCCCAGCGGTTACAAAATCGAGGCAGAGGAATCAAGCGGCAAGCCTAAACCTGCCAGTGCTACAGAGCCTTCACCACACGCCTACCCTGGAAACTTTATCGGTGAGATCATAGATACAGTATAGTTGGCTGTCACTGAAAATCTTGCTCTAAACTTTTCCTGAAATCTTGCTCTAAATTCCAAATAAGGTATCGTTCTTTGAGTTTCTGATGAGTTTCTTTATTTATTTTTCAGGTTCAGCTATTATGAATGGTTGCTGGGGCAAGAACTACTCATCTACAGACCCCTGTTACAATGCACTTGAGAAAACGAAACAATGCAGGGTAAATGCGTGAAACATTTATTCGGACAAATAATGATCCATGAATAAGTCTGAATTGATGTATGTAAACAGTTAATTAATGCAATCGTGTGCTGTGTAAGTACTGATATAGATCAATAGACTACCTATGAACGTCCTTCTAGTGGTAGGAGGGCGTAAAGCCGCCGTTACACAGTGTTGTTTTATGCAACTTTGTCTCGCAATGCAATTGCGAGACAAGTTGCACGAGCCATTGCAGCGTGTGACACCCTCTCCAACGTTGCGAGACAGGTTGCTGCAACTTTTGATACCAGTCTACTTTATCGCAACGGATACTTTCTCGGGCTTCTTCATTGCGCATGTGCGTTCTGTATTAAAATGGCGCGCAAATAGTAAAAGTTCGATATGTTGCGAGCGACCATTGCGAGGTAATGAGCTGCAATGGCTCTTGCAACTTGTCTCGCGATGGATTGCACCGTAGTGAGGCATCACTTGTAAGGTAAGGCTATTTTTTTGTTAAGTCATTCTAACGAAAACGCTCTCCAAAAGGTGCTGTGCATCTTTAAACTAACATTTTACAGCTGACAAATTAAAGAGTATAATATCACTCCCTCGTCGACAGAACATGATTGACGGGGCGGCGTTTATAGGAGTTGGTTTTGATGGAAGGGGCGAGTACAGTTCGGAGTCGCGGAGGATGAGCATCATACAGCGAAACTGTGCCGCAAAAGGAAGGCAAGACAACTATATTATTGTTATTGAAAGCAATTGTGTTTTCGAGTCAGATTATAACCAAACAGATCGAAAGTGTGTAGGAGGGTTAACACAGTGAAAATTAATTATATGGGGTAGAACAGCAGAGACCCTATGTCCGATGATGGGCCTGGCTGTAATTTTGTAGCCCATAAAAATCTTTGAGAATGAATAATGCTAGTAAACGAAGTGAACTCAATCCGTCTACTGCTTTGGCTTGAGAGCTTTTATGAAGCTGCAGAAGTTGAAAAATGAAATATGGCCGGAAGGGGATTGAATCACCCAGAGAGGCCACTGAAATGTGGAAGCTTCTTTATTGAGGCCAGCTTTTCAATCTTGCTAATAGTTTCGACGCCCAGAGAGACGATAAATAGACATCCCAACATGTCTTCCCTATTTGCAAGTCTTATCTTTATTTCTTTTTATTTCCCCAACAGCTACGGAGAGCTACAGGTCCCCGATACCATGAATGTTCACGGGATTTACGACACAGAGGCCGTTATGCACGTATACGAGTCACGTTCCGAATACCAACAGTACTTACAGCAAGAGGCAGGAATTTCGGGATCCTTCTTTGGATTTTTCGCGGGTGTCAAGAAAGCCTGGGGAAGCTCGTCCTCATCGAACATGCAATCCTTCTTGGCCACATTTGATATTAACATAGACAGGTAAATTTTCTTCAGATAATCATAGAGCGGAGTTCAGATGAGTGTCGAAAACCAATTGGAATTAAGTAAGTACTACTAGCCAATCAGAAACGTCAAGCCCATTCAACTAACTGATCAATCACCAGGAGACTCGACTACAGTAAAAACCCGCGTTTAAGAACCTGCAATGGTTTTAAAACATGTTAGGCTAACATTTTAATTTTAAGCCTCCCCTCCTCATAAGAACCTATAAAGGCTTAAGATTTAAAGTTCTTATGAGTTGAGCTGCTGTAAAAGTGTATCTAGGTAGAAGCTGTTGAATTAAGATCATCATCAGTTTGTTTGATTATTTCTCCTCATTACATTTTTTGCCTTTCTGTAGATTTGAGATTTTCAAAGATGAAGTGAAGCCTTCGGACTTGAGTGTAAACTTCCTCAGGGAATTCCTTAATCTTCCTCAGTCATACTTTATACCAAAGGCACCAATTGCTTACCGTGAGTATACTTAACAATTAGACCTCAAGGTCGAATGTGCTATGATGAATAGACCATGAGGCCGAAGGCCGAATGGTCTATTGATATCATAGCACATGAGGACGAGAGGTCTAATTGTTTTAGTATAAACCAACTAGTTGGTCGGTTTTGGCAATGAATGCCATTATTTTATGTTGAAAAAAGTTTTCTTGCAAAGAAAGGTGGTGGTTTTGCCAGGCACGGTCTATCACTAATAGACCATTAGTAGCTCAGCCAATCAGAATGCAGGATTTGTAGTAGACCATTAGTTGGTTTATACTAAATAACATTATATTTTCCTTTAAGATCTCCATGTGAAATGAAATGCTAAAAGCAAACTACCCTGAACCTAGAAAAGTCAAACACGGTTGGTAGACTCGGGCATTCGAGCCCACACGAACAAGAAAGCCGTGCATAAACAGCTCGTTGTGCCATCTTAAGCCGCACCTTATTTTATATTATATGGATGCCAGTGTTTTACCGGAAACTAAAACACTCGTATTTTCCATATCTTCACTAGTGAAAATATGAAAAAGTTATGTACCGAATGTCCCGGATGTGCACGTTTGCAGTGTTGTTTTCCTGACTTCGTCTGCAGTGAAATCTCGCTCGCTCGGTCACACAGGTTTTAAGCCACAAAACTAAGTTTTGTTCTAGTTGTAAAGAGAAAAACCTCATTTCAACTATGGTAGAGAAAGGTACAGCAACACAAAAAGGGAAATTAGTTCTTAACGACACTGGGAATCAGAAAGATTGAAGGAGCATTTCACAAATAATCACTTTCGACTTTACCAAGTGAGTTGTTCAATTTGTAATATTTTGCCGCTATGCCAATTCTAATCCATATAATAAAAGAACATTACACGGTGGCTTGAAGATATGGATTTCATTTTCTCGTTTCAAAAACAATATTTTACTCACTCGCTGCGCTCGTTCGTAAATATTGTTCTTGCCACTCGAAAATAAAATCCATATCTTCGCGCCACCGTGTAATATCCTCTATATATTACTTTTCAAGTTACTCAACGTTGGTGTAATACAAAACACGAAAACGAGATACATAAACCAATAGATCAAATCGGCTAATGGTGTTTACATCATTGTTTGCCACCCAATTCAGATCATGTGATGATTCCCTTTGGGTGGAAACTTGTGTTAGTTCTGCACATACACTCGTGCACTCAGTCGAGTTAGAACAATTTAACATTTTTTTATCACATGATTTGAATTGAGTGGCAACAAGATGTAAACACGTGCTAAATAAATTTACTGTCTACTTGTTCTGTGACATCGTTTTTCGCAGTTTTACCTTTTATTAAGATTTTATTGACTTTAGAAAAGTTACCTAAATGCCTGTTATTGGACCACAATTCGCCAGTTCTTGCTCAATCTCCCGTACTTGCTTTTTCTTGCCTCTTCTCGCCCAACTCTGACCTCCGGTGCCTTCGGTTAATCTCGCCTCTATTTCCGCGCCAATATCTGACACCATTGTCTATTCTCTTCTTTGGTGTCTTCTCATTGGCTGAAATTTTCTACTCTCGCCTTTCACCAGCCCTAATTTTCGTCAGTAATTTTCTCCTCAAATTTCTATTTACTATGATTACAGCGGCAATAGGCTACAATCGGGGCCAAAAATAAGTAAACTTGCTATCCAGGTTGTTCCCCGCTCCCATGTTCAATGCTGTTTGGTGCGCGCAGCGTTAATTCAAATTGGCATGCTCCAACATTGGAAGGGGGAATTGGGTGTTTACGATACTTTTGTCCGCCGCTGTAGGTATCGTCTAGTAACAGCCCTCATCTATAATACTTGTATTTTAGAGAGTTTCATTCAGCGTTGGGGCACACATTACATCAAGTCCGCTCTCTTGTTATTGCAGCGGTAATAACTGCAATATCGGCTAGGTTCGATCTAATAACAGCTCTATTTTGTATTATTTATATTTTAGAGAGTTTCATTCAGCGTTGGGGCACACATTACATCAAGTCCGCTAAATTCGGGGGTCAGTTACAGTTTCGTAAGACTCTCATGGGTTCAGCATTTGCGTCCAAACAAGAAGCTGCTGAAGAAGCCGAGACCGATTACAAAAGTTTATTTTGGAGTGTTGGTACTTCTAGCAGCAAGAAGTCAGGTTCGGAGAGCAGAAGCGAGTCTAAGAGTTCCTCGACATCGATAGCTACTCAGGGAGGAGACCAACAAATAGCAGCCGTACTCGCTGACATGTATTCGCCTTCATTTAAAGGCGACTTAATGGTAAACAGTTTTCAGTTTAACGGAAACTCTTTGACTAATTCTCGGGTATGCGCGTTGCGAATGTGTTTTTTTAGGAATTAGGCCCGTTCAAAAAGAGAACAACCCATTTTTATTCAAAATGATGGTTCAAGAACATACTTTTCCCCTGTTGGCCAGTACTAAATACGAGTCTGTTGCCCACATATACCTGAGAGCACCAAGGTATTTTGGCATCTTCTATCAAGGTGCATCTAGCCGAACGGGAGCATGAAACGCACCCCAGCTGTGAAACAGTGTTCTGCACTTTTCTCAAATCAAAGAAATATCGTTTCGTAACGATGGCCAGCAAAGGCTAGTAACCTCGAAAACAAATCGTATATAATCTCGCTACCTCTCAATCCATCCGACCATGTTTTCAGCTTTAAATATTCTTAAATAGTTATGTCATAGGACGGTCTAATTAGGTTTGCTGATGATTAAGTGATCGCTTCTGGAGCATGCGCGTATCGCGACAGACTCCCTTTAACCGCTCTAAAAAGCATGTGCTCGCTACGCCATAATGGAAGTAATTGTTAAATGATTTATAGCAATGGCTGGAGAGTATCCAAGATTACCCCAAGCCTTACAAGTTCACCATGGGCTCTATCACCGACCTACTGGACTTCCGGTCACAAGATCTCTTTCCTGATAAGGCGTTTGGCGCACAAAAGGGTTGTGAAGAAAAATCAAAGCTGAAGTTTTCCATAACAAAATATAAACACTACTACGTAAAGACAGAGAAGAACGGCACCACGACAAAGGTTTACTGTGACTTCGATACACGCGAGGAAGTGGAGAAATCTATCCGCGATCGGAGGCAAAGCTTGATGAGGGCCATTGAAATATACATGGACGAGGTAAACACTTAGAGAGTTTAGTGACTTAGGCTCTATAATATTGTGCTTTTTAATCAAACTCTCTGCAAACCTCTCACGCCCAGGGGTGATCAACCTTAAAAATCTCACAAGTATATCAAGGCAATATCAGAAAAAAGAGGGGAGAATTTCACGAATCGGTATCTCGCTTATTCGTGGACATTAGCCAATCACATCACACGTAATGATTGAATGATTGTCAGCCCAATCAATATGCTTATACCTTGCAGGGTCCGATATCAGTTTCAGATTTTGACCTGCCTTCGAGTGGACCGAACTGTGAGGCAATTAAGAAGAGCGCCACTGCTCCAACATGGACTGAGATTAAGGCGGGTAAAGAGGTGCTTGTCACATTCCAAATGGAAGACAAGCTGAGAGGAGTTTTCTCTGATATCGATAAGGACATGAGTCGCATCGTCAAATTTAAGTAAGTAACAAGTTATGTCAGGAGTCCACGAGTACTAGGAGCTTGCATCTCCCATATAGGGTCCACGAGGCAGCGTTTGTACTGACCGATCTATTTTTAGAACACTTCATGGTACAATAGTACACTTTACATGTGAATACCTCCCATTGTTCTTATTTTATCTTAATGTATATATGCTCTTAGCGTAACCAGCAAACAATGCATTAAGGCAAACATTATTTGTAGTAACATTTATTTACTTACATTTTAATATAACAGACATAATCGCTGGTTCACGGAGGATGAAAATGGTGGGTGTCATTTATACAGCGCTTTCAAAAATGGGCAGTCTAGCGATGCTGCTAATAAGAAAATGTCCATCAATGGTCTGGTTCTAAAATACGAGACGACGGGCAACTTAAAGCTTGACGCTGCAGCTGATGTTACAACTTCCGCATTATATTTTTCTGGTGCTACACAACTCAAAGGGAAGGTTTTGGCCACTGTTTCTAAGCCAGATTCAGACCGGTTTAGCAAAACCGGTAGGATCAAGCTTGGTGGGCTCGCGCCATGTAACGTGAAGTGGTCTAACGCCATGAGGTTGGATCCTAGTAGTAACGGAGGGAAGTGTCTGCATTTCACCGCCACCTCTGCCGGGTCCATATTTGCCGTGTTCGCCGGCGTTCCAAGTCACACGGAAACTTGGTATTATGTGGAGATTGCCACGGATGGCGTGGGCATTTATAAGGTATGCAAAAACACTATTTATTATTCAGCCATGCCACTATCTCGATTCTGATTGGCTAACAGTACCCATCGAAAGCATGCTGGCGCGCAGTTCGTGACTTCAAACTTCAGACATTAGGATTGATGCACTCTAATGACGTCATAACGCAAGCCAATAGGTTCGGCCGCCATGTTGGTTTTTTGTTGGTGTATGCAGGTGTTGCGTGACATTTCGAATTTTGATCCTAGCAAAATAAAAACACCTTATTTGAAAAGTAAGCTCAACGAAATGCGTGACATCCTCAAATTTGAGGTGATATCGACAAGAAGTTATGAGCGTCGGAAGTTGGTTGTTTTCCAATAGGTTAAAATATTGTGGTGGACAACAGTTGCCCACCACAACATTAAACGTATAGAGAAACAGCCTACTTCGGGCGCCAATAACTTTGCTAATATTTTTCCAAATCAACTCAAATTTTCGGCTTTTTGTAATTTCGGCAAGCTCTTTTCAAATATGGTATTTTCATTTTGTTAGGATCAAGATTCAAAATGCCACGCATCACCCGCAAACTCCCATTCTTCATCTTGTTGACAACAGGACAAGACACTCAAAGCCTCCACTTTTAAGACGGAAGCTCTTGGTCTTGGAGATGATGTGTTGTACCAGACTTACTTCGTTTGCATCAAGCAAGTCACAAAGAGCGTGTTGATCGAGTATGGAAAATCTGACAGTATCAGAGACGCAGGGACGGTCTATCTGACCTGGATAGATATAGACGATCCTTATGATATTAAATTTTATACGTTTGGAAATGCGGATAAACGCGCACAGGTAAGAATTAACCCGTTAAGTTCAAGTTTCAAGTTTATTTAAGTTTTCAGGGTTACATGTTTAGTGCACACCTCTTGCAAATAACGAAGCTAATCTAGGGCAGGTGGTGTGAGGGCATACATGTCATAATTCAGCCCAGAAGGGTTAATAAAATTTATCAAGAATATTTCACAATTATTCCTCGAGCCCGATTGGGCTCTGAGTCAATAGCCCATGAGGCCAAAGGCCGAAGCCATGAGGCCAAAGCCATGAGGGCGAGAGAAATAATTGTTTTAGTCAAATCACACTAGTAGGTCAATTTGTATAGCCAAAAACGTTTTCTGGTCTGGTCATTTGCCATTTTCTGGCTTTCAAGTCCGACACTTTTCGCTACTAGTAGGCTATAACTTATAGCCTACTAGTAGCTCAACCAATCAGAACGCAGCATTGACAATAGACCACTAGTGTGATTTGACTAATATTTATTATTAGTATATACTACACGGGAACCTCCATAGATCGCGCGTTTTGATTGGTTCGCTATCTCGGGATAATGCCACAATTTCCGAGATCGAAAGCATTATCCCGAGATTGAGAAGCCCGAGTGCAAGTGGTTCGGATATTTTACTTTCTAAAGGAACTATCTGATTCGAAATGCAACGGAAAAATCCTTCTCAATTGACTTATGTTGTCTCTTTAGTTTTTCAAGGTGAATCAGAGAGAGAATGTATTTCTTGAACTTCGAAAAATGTGCTGTTCTTGGTTTTCAGTTCTTCGGAATCACAGAGAACGATGATTCGTTCACGGCACTTTTGAGAGACGAATTACATTCACAACAACATATTAATTAAGGCAATTTTGTCGAAAACATATCTACTTTGCCGAACATTTACATGTACCTGTAGGTTGGAAGGGACAGTAAATCGTAGAAACCAGTCATTGAGTGCAGTTTAAGAGAGAATTCCAGTTAAGCTTACCGTCGACTTGTTGATTCGCTTGTCAGATCACGAGCCATCCGACATCAAACGTATTTAAGTGGTCTCTCTTTTTTTATGAACAAGGTCTTCCTCGTTTCCCAGAGTTTGAAGAGGTTAATTTCCCAAATTTCTGTTTGAATATTCCAAACGAATCTTGAATTTCTCTGCCAGCAGGATGAAAAATATAGTCATCCATCGGTGGTGAAATGGCGACCAAAGGCAAAGTGTTTTCAGCGAAGCAACTCTGCAGTTTCACAATCCATAATCCAAGGCACAAAATCCGAATTTATCCCTTGAATCCATCCTTGCAACCTTCTAAAAACTTAAATCGTTTATCGTAGTCGATATTAAGGTTTTAAAACAAGTGTTTTCTAGCATTTTTTGCCTTTTGCTTCTCTAAAACAGCAGCAAGTTTTCACCATGTGTTCAGTAGCCGAATGCTTGTAGTGAAGTCTGACGTAATGTCACGTGCGTGACAAACGTCACGCATACAGAAAGAGGCTACAAAATGTCGGCAAATGCCACATTTTGTGTCGTGATATTTTTTGTAGTGTTCCCGTGTAGTATATACTAAAACAATTATTCTCCTCAGGCTCAGTGAATAGTGGCGAATAGTCCCCTCGACCTCCGGTCTCGGGGACTATTCGCCACTATTCACTTCGCCTTCGGCGAATAATTGTTAAGTATAACTACTCAAGCTCTTTCGCGCGCGGATCGGCATGGTTGAGACGTTCGCCATATGCATTGGGGATCGCGCGCGCACTTTATCACGAAAACTAAAAAATAGCCGCCGAAAACGCGAATTTTTTGTCGAAAATCCTAAAAGTGACTTGAGTAATTTATACTAAGATTTTCGCGCTTGGACGAGTTATTCTTTCTCTCTCGCTATAATTAACAGTAGGAAATTCACCAAAACTTGCAGATGTTCGAAAAAACATGAATCTCTTTGTCGCCATTTTGTTTTTCCTAGACCAAAGGGCCTGGATCGAGATTTCAAAAATACCACAGACGAGCCCGCGCGGATTGGTAACACAGGACATTCTTGAAGTGTTGTGATTTTGTTGCAGATAGCTGATGCTCATGTAATCTCTCGCTCAGACACTAAGGCCAAATGCGACCCACAAAAAACCATGTACGATGAACTACAGAACATATGTACGACGAAGTGTCACGTAGCGTGTGATCCTCTCGCTGGTAAGATGGGTTATTCTTTGTGACGTCATTAAAATCCTAACATCAAACCACGGCCGGACCAACACTCAGTGTATTTTATAAATAATTGAGGAGAAGGTGCTACTTTGTTTTAAAATCTGCAAATGGTTAGACCTCGGATAAGGACGTTAAACCGTAGGTCCCGTCTCTCACCCCTACACTACACTAACCGGAACCAGAGAGACGTTAAAGAACCACGAGAACTGACGGAAGTTGCCCGATCTTGACTCCATCTTGACTAACACACACTCATGTT
Source organism: Scolanthus callimorphus (assembly GCA_033964015.1). Lineage (NCBI taxonomy): Eukaryota > Metazoa > Cnidaria > Anthozoa > Actiniaria > Edwardsiidae > Scolanthus > Scolanthus callimorphus. Next base: position 15,567 of record JAWWUD010000167.1, read on the forward strand.
ATAATTAAGCAATAAAAGTACTTTCCGCGTGCTCTCTGTTTTCTTACAAACACGAGGGGATGTTGGGAGAACTGATCAAAACTTGAAAGACACGAACCGCAGGCGAGTGTCTTTCAAGTTTTATCAGTTCGACCAACATTCCCCGAGTGTTTGTAAGAAACCAGAGAGCACGCAGAAAGTATTTTTATTGCTTTTAGAAAATAACATACACACGCGCGACAGCGTTGCGTGACAATCGTGTTTCTCAGGTCTCTTACAAACACGCTTTTTAACCAATCAGAATGCGCACATTCACAATACAACATAGGTGTTATTTTCTAAATTGGTTTCTATAGGACGAGTTATCCAAAACTTAAAGCACTTAGACATATTTGGGTTTATAGTGCCTACAGAATGACCAACAAAGACAGTTGTAGCATCTTCTTATCGTTATTGCTATATTAAAATAAGACATAACACGTTGTCCCCCATTTTTCAAGGCATAAAAGTTATGCCCCCCCCTCTCCTGATAATTATTGCGCAGTCCCTTACATTTATGAACAACAACAACCAAAGGTTGAGATTTATGTTAAACGCGGTGGAAAAAATGGTATTTTGCTGACGTTTCGAGCGTTAGCCCTTCGTCGTTGCTATATTAAAATAAGACATAACACGTTGTCCCCCCTTTTTCAAGGCATAAAAGTTATGCCCCCCCCCCCTCCTGATAATTATTGCGCAGTCCCTTACATTTATGAACAACAACAACCAAAGGTTGAGATTTATATGTTAAACGCGGTGGAAAAAAATGGTGTTTTGCTGCTCCGACGAAGGGCTAACGCTCGAAACGTCAGCAAAACGCCATTTTTTCCACGCAGACCACCTAGTTTTCCCTTAAAACTAGTCATACCATACCATTCCCTTACATTTATGTTTTCCCTTAAAAAAAAGGACGAGGTGTCCTAGCAGATTGCTTATTTTGTTGCTTACGTTTTGAAATTCCTTGTACATAACTTTTACATGTTATGTACATATTTTTTTCCTTATTCAGTTGAAGTTTTAGTTCTTTTCTTTGGTTGTCTTGTATTTTGACTTGTGTTGACTGCGTGAATTATCCATTCCGCATGCTGATCGACTTTGCTAAAATTTTCGATCTGCCTTTTGTTCTTCTTTAACACCTCAATTTTTGCCAGCAACTTTTAACTCGGTTTTAATAGACCAGTTGGCGGTTTATTCCGCCATTTGATAGGAGCAATTTCGCAGAAATCTTTCGCCATCAGTGGAAAGAGCATCTCGAAGGTATGCCATTTTATAGCACCATAGGATGAAAACTAGTGAAGATGTGATCCCGAAAAGTTCAACCATTTTACATTGGTTTGTGTGGATGAGGTGCAAACAAAAAATGTTCCAGAAACATCGTTCTCTAGAACGCCGTTGTTTTTCCCTGGCGAAAAGCCTGAATCGAGATTTTAAAGTACCCTCGCGGATTCTAAAAAAAAATGACAGGACTTACTTGATATGGAATCTCTCATTTTGTCGCTCATTCACACAGGTTGTAAAACTGACAAAAATGCGGCTCATTGCTATCGCTGTCGTTATGCCAATGGCCCCACTGTAAGAAGTGCTCCAAGTAATCCAAAAGCTGTCCCAAAAACCGTCGCGTGCTTGGCAGGGTGCCCCGCGAATCAAACTCCAAACGGGAAAAAGATTTGCACAGGTTGGTAGCTTTACTTACATAAGCTATTTTTAACAGTCCAAGTCTCCATCACCATCGATTGTAATTGCTAATTTAGTTAAATTTTTGTCAAAGAAACGATATTTTCTATTTGCTATTTGCTCATGACAGACAGATTGACGGACAGACATATTTATTTGGCACCTTATACCTTATACATCCAAAGCACGTTAGGGTACCGTAATGCATTCGCTCATTTTTCATTGTTCATTTCATTATCAGAAACCAAACAGCTAAACTTCACCAATCCAAGCACAAACCCTCCGGCTGAAATAAGTGGAGTGGACCTACTGAGGGAGTTCTCCTTCTGTGTATGGGTCAAGCTGAACTATAAGCCTAATGACGGCAATTATGAGATATTTAAGTATATTCACCCCGGACAAGAAGCGAAACCTGTCTATCGTCTATCCATGACAAGGAAGGAAAGAAAGTGACGATGAGTTTGAGTGTGGAAGGGAGGTGAGGTCATTTATACAACGAGGTGCATAAATCAATTACAGCCTCCGATCAATACTCGGTACATATTCAACAATTTGACTACGAGTTCGATTTTTAGAAAACGAGAACGAGTAGTATAATTGTTTTAGTAGAAACCCACTAGCATACTTCCATCTTCGATTTGTTGCTAAAACGTATTTATTTTCATGGTTTTAGAGAGTGTTGCGCTAGCGTTTTCGCTACTCACTATCTATTTAACAATTATTCCTCGAGCCCGAATGGGCTCTGAGTCAATAGCCCATGAGGCCGAAGGCCGAATGGGCTATTCATAGTTCCGATGAAACAATGGAGCCATTTCACGCTATCTGGAGATACCAATCAGAGCTGGAAAGATTTTCCCTCGGGAACTGATCTTGTCCCACAAACAGTATTTCAGGACTTCCGAAATCAGTCCGATGTGCAGCACTTTTTTGCCTTTTATGACAGTATAAACTGAGATCATCTGAAGATAAGGATATCTGGTAATTCAAAACGGGATCGGAATATTTTTGGACTTTTTTAAAGGAAAACTCTGGTTTGTTTGTGGGACATAACAACAGTAACTATGGCTTTGAATGACAGGTCGGAACTATGAATTGACTCAGAGGCCATGAGGGCGAGAGGAATAATTGTTTTAGTCAAATCACACTAGTAGGTCAATTTGTTTTGCCAAAAAAAATGTTTTTGTTCTGGTCATTTGCCATTTTCTGGCTTTCAAATCCGACACTTTTCGCTACTAGTAGGCTATAACTTATAGCCTACTAGTAGCTCAACCAATCAGAACGCAGCATTGATAATAGACCACTAGTGTGATTTGACTAATACGTGATAGATAGTGAGTAGTGGAGCCAATCAGATTGCAGGATTCGTGATAGTATGCGGGTAGGTTTCTACTAAATCTTATTAGATGATTTTCATGTAATACGGATGGATATTCTAAGCGTTGCTGACGTATTATTAGTATTAGTTTGCTATTAAAATCGTCCATTACCGCGTGCCACTCGTCTTCTTCGTAACATTCTGGTTCCTCTTATCTCCTAGCAAGATGAAAATCAAGCTTGACGATGACTTGCAGTGGCACCGAATCTGCATCACACGTAACAGCGCATCGGGACTAGTAACCATTTACGAGGATAAAAAACGAGTTGCCTCAAATGACAAGCAGATAAGCGACAAAACGATAGCTAAGGGTGAAGGGAAGCTGAAGATCGGACTGACTTCAAGCCTGAAGCTCTCAGTGTCCGATATGAACTTCTGGAATAAAATTCTTGACTCAGAGGATATGAGGCCCATGTTCAACTCTTGTGGACAAGTGGCTGGTGATGCTAAGGGCGGTGATTGGTTTGCAATCATGGCAGCTATAAAAAGTGCGCTGGGCTCCAACAAGCGGAAAAGGGACTTGCCTGGAGATGAGAGGGCCGGCAATGAAGGCATCGAAGACGGAGAACTCTCGGAAGAATATAATACAGGTATAACGAAGATATCCACAGTAATAATACAAAGTCGAAAAGAAGACTTGTCTACTCCTGAGTGTGCATATGGCTCAATAGTGTAGTAGATGCAGAAGGCTCCTATTGATGGGCTCGCTGCGCATATGGCTAGACCTAGTGGAGTATATGGAGGCTCCTATTGATGGGCTCGCTGCGCATATGGCTTGACCTAGAGGAGTAGATTGAGACTCCTGTTGATGGTCTCGCTGTGCATATGGCTAGACCTAGTGAAGTAGATTGAGGCTCCTATTGATGGGCTCGCTGTGCATATGGCTAGACCTAGTGAAGTAGATTGAGGCTTCTATTGATGGGCTCGCTGCGCATATGGCTAGACCAAGTGAAGTAGATGGAGGCTCCTGTTGATGGACTCCCTGTTCATATGGCTAGACCTAGTGAAGTAGATTGAGGCTCCTATTGATGGGCTCGCTGCACATATGGCTAGACCTAGTGCAGTAGATTGAGGCACCTATTGATGGGCTCGCTGCGCATATGGCTAGACCTAGTGGAGTAGATTGAGGCACCTATTGATGGGCTCGCTGTGCATATGGCTAGACCTAGTGGAGTAGATTGAGGCACCTATTGATGGGCTCGCTGCGCATATGGCTAGACCTAGTGAAGTAGATTGAGGCTCCTATTGATGGGCTCGCTGCGCATATGGCTAGACCTAGTGAAGTAGATTGAGGCTTCTATTGATGGGCTCGCTGCGCATATGGCTAGACCTAGTGGAGTAGATTGAGGCTTCTATTGATGGGTTCGCTGCGCATATGGCTAGACCTAGTGGAGTAGATTGAGGCTCCTATTGATGGGCTCGCTGCGCATATGGCTAGTCCTAGTGCAGTATATGGAGGCTCCTATTGATGGGCTCGCTGCGCATATGGCTAGACCTAGTGGAGTAGATTGAGGCACCTATTGATGGGCTCGTAATTCTTCTACTCCTGTGCACATGGCTATATGCATATGGTGAAGGAGTTAATGTCACGGTTTAATTGTGTTAGTTTCATGTTACTCATGGACAATCATATGCAGCTATAAGCGCGCGCGCTTACTTAAGTTAAGAAATACCCTTGACATGCGCACAACTATCAGGAAGGGTCGTACGCGTTGTCCAAAAAAACAGGACAGGACAGGATAGGATTCTAAATTCAGGCTATAATATTCTATCCTCTTTTAAATACAGAACATGGTCCATATATGCCGCAAGAATCTGAGGACCGCGACCGCGTCACAGCTAACCAATCATATGCAAGACGGAAGACCTGGAGCGATAGCCCCCCTACCAAAAACATGGACGGGTCGATAGACGATGACACGCCTTCTGTTGGCACTGTATCCAGGTCAGAGGAGCGCTCGACAACTGGAAATGCTAGGACGACAAGCGTAACGACAGTCAAATTTGAAGCCAATACATGTACTCCTTCAGCAGCAGTTAGTGATTAAAAGCACTTCAGATAGCCAAGGAGATGGGAGAGAATGCAGAGGAAACTGCTAGGTCATGATGAAAGTTTCTCTTCGAACATTTGATACCTAGGCACTATAAATACCATGTATAAATAAAATGAAATTCAATAGAGTTTTGACCATGAATAATGAAGAGCGTTCGATGTAAACAATTACTAGGTGAATCGGATGAAACGCGACCGAGATATGGCACGCGGAATATGTCATTTTTTTTTATCAAATCACGGTATTTTAGATATAGTTCAAACAGTTCACTTTATGAACTGAACTAAAAATTCAGTGATAATTATGTGTATTTTTTATTTCAATCGCAGTGCTCAAAAATGGGATACGGAGGGTTTCTGGGGATGGTGCTTATCAATTTCTTGGGTCAAGGTGCGTCGATTATTATTGTAATATTCCTGATATAAATTGATTAAAAATGGCAAAAAAAAATCAAATAATACAGAGAGGCTTGTTTGTTGATGGCAAGAAACATCTGATTCAAGAGATATCAATCTGATGGTTACAATCTAAGACGTAGTTATGCAATATTCATTATAATTATATATCGTAGCTGGAACTAATTCAGCAGATCAGTCTGAATCTGAATCTGATCGCCTGAATCTTTTAACCTATTTCTCATTATAAGGAAACATATAGGTGCTTTATTTTGTGCATTTTTTGCATAGTTCACAAAGAGTCAGGGTGAACCTCTGATGATGTACTGTGACCAAACGGAGCACATCCATATAGTTCTGCCCTCAGAGCGATATAAGCGTTCCACGTGAGTGCAACAATTCGAATGCGTTTCGCGTAGATAGGCGGAGAGAACTTGTGATAGACAATTGTGCTACGGTCAGTATTACCATTGAAGACCTATAATAAAGAAAGGAAAGGAACACCATTATGCACTTTCTATTGACAGAGCGGAAATGACCAAAAATGGAATGCCTAACTTTTGCCATATTTCAATATATAAGCTCAAGATTCCGTATACAAAGAGTTTCTATGGCTAAAAGCTTAATTCCAAATTTTTAAGAAAATTGAAGAATATGAATTTTAGATATGATTGAGCAAAGTTTGCATAATTCCTGATCAAAGTACTAATTCTCCCATAAAATGGCACAGAAACCAAGGTTTAAAGCATAATATCTCAAGGACGGATCCATTAGAAAAAAGTCATTTTTGATATTCTGTTTTTAATCAGACAAGGAGTCTGTATGCCAAAAATCAAGCTTCTCTGAGCTAACCTGACCTTATTATTTGAAATTTAGTGGTCTAAGCAGGTCATTTCCGCTCTGCCCTTTCTATTATTATAACAGTTGCACGCAGTTTAACATATGATCAACGTTATCCTGCAATGCTATGGGGGCGAGGCAGGAGCATATACTATCTAGCCTAATTTTCTCCGCGATTAATTGGGCGCCCCAAAAAAGCTCAAAATCCAATGTGCCGGCATCAGATCGATTTTTCGTGAATTCGCTGGAGTGTCGAAATTTCTAAACTCGGATTCCTCCGAGGAATTCAAAAATTCCTCGCAGAGCTGCAAAATGGGATTCGGCCTTACGTACGGTCTTGTCAAATTTTGGATTTGTTTTCGATTTTCGTACTCTTTTTTCGTAATTGGACAGCATGGACTTCCCATTATACTAAACACTGAACATTAGTCATCCAAAATTTTGAAATCTTGAGGCCATATCGATGTAGGATGGCAACGATATTCCCAGGTCGGATTCTAATTACATCTTACATGAGAAAATTTGATTAATATGAAATCGGTCTAGGGGAACATTTATTATTTGAACTAAATTTTGCTCAAACGTTAGCAATCATTCACTTCGGAATGACCTCTGAAATTGTCCGTACTGCTTCGAATAAATTAACTGTATTTTTTTCCAGAGAACATTTTGGTCTTTTGTGATTATTATTATACATTGTACGATTCTGTTTGGCTAAGAGCGCGCCCTTTATTTGGGGAATCACGCACTTTAGGGTCTTCAAGAATCAGCATGCTGATCTTGAGATGTCTTTTTTTCACGTTGGTTTTTCTAAACTAGCTTTATCTAACGGTAATGCAGAAATATTTCTCAGAATGGCCGTTTAGCATGTTTTATTCATCATAATCCAATAGCAGGGATTATAATGACACCGGAATGAGTTTATTTTTAAGTTTTCCGTTTGCGCGCGCAAACACGTAATCTCGTCTACTATTATTTTAGTAAAAAGACGGCCATCAATCACCTGAAAGCTCAAATGGATGCCTAGTGTTATTTACGTTCCGCTTCTTACTGCGATTTTCATAAATCTGCGAACTCTACACCAACCAACAACCGTGGTTTGGCTTCCGTCAATCAAACGGGCGAACAACTCTGGGTGATTTCACGGAGGCAGATGACAGATCTTGTGAACTGATAGGATCTAGCTAAGCTTCAAAACACAATTTCTCACTATAAAAGGCAAACCAAACTCAGAAAACAAGCGTGGACTTGATCAAAGTTTGATTGACGGAAGCCAAAACGCAGTTTTGCATTCGGAAATTTCAAGTGGGAGTTCACAGAATTATGAAAATCGCAGTGCTATTGGAAGTTTTCACGGTGATACGCACGCAGCATAATTGGGATGAGAACAATTATGCTTGTCTGTTTTGAAAACGAAAGCCGTCTTCGCTAGAACGAGTCGGGACGGCTCAAGGGTATTGTTATAACAACAACATCGTGAATACGGTCAATTGTCTGTCCATTTATTCGAATAATTCCATTTGGATGAAGATCACATTTGCACCAAAAATGTTCACAATTTCTGTCAATTTCAATTTCTGGGATTTAATAAATAAATACATAGGCCAATACTTGGGTCTTAGAGTGCTTTTAGTCACTAACTGCTGCTGAAGGAGTACATGTATTGGCTTCAAACTTGACTTTCGTTGCGCTTGTCGTCCTAGCATTTCCAGCTGTCGAGGGCTCCTCCGACCTGGATACAGTGCCAGCAGAAGGCGTGTCACCGTCAGCTAAGTAGCCTATCGACGCGTCTAAGTTTTTAGCAGAGGGATTAGTGTTATTGTAGATATTTATAGGTCGTGCGCTCGGTCTAGCATCTGCTTGGTCACCACTCCAGGTCTGCCCTCTTGCATATGAGTGGTTAGCTGTGACACGGTCACGGTCCCCGGATTCTTGCGGCATGTATTGACCGCGTTCTGTGTGTAAAAGATCATAGAACATTAGAGACTGAATCTGAAAGCATGGTTGGTTCGGTGTACAAGGGGCACTGTCACCATTTTAACACGATTTTAGGGTTAATTTAGATAGTTTAAATTTAAATGCAGTCAGATTCACAAGAATTTAACAAAATAATCGTCTAGGTTTTGTTAAATAACCTTTCAGCTACAAGATGAGTACACATTTCGAGTATTTCCTTGTGTTATCGAGCGGATGGAATTGGATTGTAAAATGACATTTTTTTTTCGTATCAGGCTGAACAGTTTTCAAACTTGGAAATTTGATAGCGAAAGCTACTTATGTAAGAAGACTTATATAATGCAAGTTTCAGTTCTTTTTTCTTTCTAGGACATAATAACAGTATACATAGGATTCTGAGTTGTTTATGTTAGATCACTGGTCTTATTTTTAATATTTTGTTGAAACAGCCCGGTGACTCGGTGACAGTGCCCCTTTAAGACGCCGGGGGTGCTTTCCATTTACCCAAAATTTTCGGTTTGAGTTTCCTGTAATTTCTGTGTTCAAATTAACGGTTCAAACCGAAAAGCCACATTTTCATTACCTGGGACAAACATTGGAATTTTTATGTGTGTGACGCTACTCTTTGAAAATGTCTGTACCGCTCATGCACAGGAAAAGACAAGTCTAGTTTGAGACTTTGGATTATTACAATTGAAATATTCTGTACCTGAGTTATATTCTCCCGAGAGTTCTCCGTTTTCGATGCCCTCACTGCCCCCCTCATTTCCAGGCAAGTCCCTTTTCCGCTTGTTGGAGCCCAGCGCACGTCTTATAGCTGTCATGATTGCAAACCAATCACCACCTTTAGCATCACCAGCCACTTGTCCACAAGACTTGAACATGGGCCTCATATCGTCTGAGTCAAGAATTCTATTCCAGAAGTTCATGTCGGACACTGAGACTTTCAGGCTCGAGGTCAGTCCGATGTTCAGCTTCCCTTCACCCTTAGCTATCGTTTTGTCGCTTATCTGCTTGTCATTTGAGGCAACTCGTTTTTTATCCTTGTAAATGGTTACTACTCCCGATGCGCTGTTACGTGTGATGCAGATTCGGTGCCACTGTAAGTCATTGTCAAGCTTGATTGTCATCTTGCTGTGAGATAAAAATAAGGCTAATTCGGTCCCTCCTATACTACTGAGGAACCAGAATATTACCAAGAAGGACCCGCGGCGCACAAGGGAATGGACAATTATGCAACTAAAGGGAGGAAGATCGAGGTACTCAAATATAAGAACATCGGGGGTACCCAACCTATCTTTAGTTAAAATATCCAGTAATACGGAGTGCCTATCACTTCGAACTTATTCCATCTGAAGTAGCTCTATGAAAACACAAAATCCTTCAAGATCTTTGAAAGCAGTTACTTATTGATCAACTTAGAAATCAAGACAATTTCAATTTTAGCAAGCATTGTTCGCAGCAGCCTCCACCATCCTCAGCATGCCGTGAGATGCAAAGCATGAGGGCGATTATTTAAATAACCCAGATACAAAATGCTTGTTTAGCCCTAGTTTGTGATGCCTTGTGATGCCAGCGACAATACTTCCCCTCACGGTGGGCTATAACGCAGTCCAAATCGGCGTTTTTTTTTAATGAACTTTGCCCTGTGAATGTGGTCACCCTCATATTTGACACATCAACAGAACTCATAGGAAAAATGTGTTCTTTTTGACGTTTTCAAATTAACCGTTGAAGGGAAGATGACGTCAGAAATAAAGATGACGTCGTGAACGGCAAGTGGAGAACTATATTAATTCATTATATTTCATTTTATTATCTGGATGCCAGTGTTTTACCGGTAACTAAAACACTCGTATTTTCCATATCTTCACTAGTGAAAATATGAAAAAGTTATGTACCGAATGTCCCGGATGTGCACGTTTGCAGTGTTGTTTTCCTGACACGTCTGCAGTAATCTCGCTCGCTCGGTCACACGAGTTTTAAGCCACAAAACTAAGTTTCGTTCTAGTTCTAAAGAGAAAAACCTCATTTGAAATATGGCAGAGAAAGCTACAACACCACCAAAAGGGAAATTAGTTCTTAACGACACTGGGAATCAGAAAGATTGAGGGAGCAATTCACAAATAAACACTTTCGACTTTACCAAGTGAGTTGTTCAATTTGTAATATTTTGCCGCTATGTCAATTCTAATCCATATAATAAAAAGAACATTACACAGTGGCTTGAAGATATGGATTTCATTTTCTCGTGTCAAAAACAATATTTTACTCACTTGCTGCGCTCGTTCGTAAAATAGTGTTCTTGCCACTCGAAAATAAAATCCATATCTTCGCGCCACCGTGTAATATCCTCTATATATTGATGGTGGCGGATGGGACTTAGTACTCCTCCCCACCCCCCTAAATCGGGTCCCCTAGGGTACAATTGTTTTGACCTCTACCCTAAAATATCCACCCCTATATTTAATGAACAAGCATCAGATATTTGATACCGAGAATCGGATGGAGGCTATAATCGATTTATGCATTTCGTTGTATAAATCAGTATAAATGACCTTACCTCCCCTCCACACTTAATCTCATCGTCACTTTCGTTCCTCTCCTCGTCATGGATAGACGATAGACAGGTTTCGCCTCTTGTCCGGGGTGGATATACTTGAATATCTCATAAGTACCGTCATTGGGCTTATAGTTGAGCTTCACCCATCCGCAGAAGGAGAACTCCCTCAGTAGGTCCACTCCAGTTATTTCAGCCGGAGGGTTTGTGCTTGGATTGGTGAAGTTTAGCTGTTTGGTTTCTGATAACGAGTAAAGACAGGATCCCATCAATAGGGAGCTTTTCATCTAACCTATATCGTTGAGGCAGGGTATTTCCTGACCTAGTAATTTCTAGATGCGAATTTGCATTTTAAATTTGTTGCTCGTTCTCAAAAGTCTTACACAGCGTAGTCCGAAACATAAGATTGCGGTGGAGGCCAAAACGCGATTTCTCAGGGATATTTTGAGAGTTGGAGACTTCCGCTATAATTGTCATCTCAGAATAGTACCGAACTGAGTAATGAACTACTTTCGACGTCTACAGAGGGATTTGACTTGCAGAGTTCTTCGCTTTATTCCGCCATGTTTATCGATGGCGATAATGTATACAACGGCATATCGGAAGCTGTTCTTAAAATAGATTGGTCACTGAAAAACGCTGCCTCAAGGATCCAGTACAAAGATGGAAGCTAATATTGATAGCTGATAATGAACAATGAACAACTAGCGAATGCATTAAAATACCTTAACGTACTTTGGGTGTATTCAGCCGATAATGCATCTACTTAGCAGAGGCCCCAAAATCAGCCAATCAGCGAAGACTTTCAAAGGGCAGCCACCAGAGCGTCACCCCGCGAGGTAACGAGCCGGGGAGGTCTGGGCACGAGAGGGACCATCTCGCTCCCTATATTAAAGGGTAGGGAAGTCCACCTCGATCCCAAAACCTTGACCGTATCCAAGACCCAACTTTGCAAAATATGGTACCCTATCCAAAACCTTTCAATGGAAAAAAATACCCTACACAATCCAAATTGTCACCCGAAACTGCGCTAAAACCACGCGCGATTTGATCGATTAAACATTGGTGTAGGGTGGCACTACTCCGTATCAAAGTTTACACTCAGTTTTATGGCCTTTAAAACGTACCCTACCCGTTGTTGGGGGAGTTGTTGGGCGTCGGTTACAAAGAATCATGACAAAGTAACATGTATTGATTCTTCGACAAACACAAGTAACTAGATTAGCAATTAATTAACAACGATGGAGACTGATAAAAAAGTACCTTACCGTAAGAAAGCTATACGAACCTGTGCAGATCTTTTTCCCATTTGGAGTTTGATTCGGCGGACACTTAGCCAAGCACGCAACGGTTTTGGGGACAGCACTTGGAGTACTTGGAGTACTTGGAGTACTTGTTACAGCGGGGTCATTGGCATAACGACAGCGATAGCAATGAGCCGCATTTTTGTCAGTTTTACAACCTGTGTGAATGAGCGATAAATGAGTGATGAATCCTTACGTTTAGACGGCTGTTTTCATGTTTCTGCTCAGTAACAGAGTCGTTTTCAAAGTAAAAGGCCCATCACCAACCGGAAGCCTTTGCGCCCCGTTTTCTTGTTTTCAAATTTGATCCATTGTTTTTCGGGTGCTCGGATTGGCTAAGAGTCCGCAAAGGCTCTCGGTTGGTGATGGCCCTTTAATGTAAAAAATTGCAGGTGCCCAAGAAGAAGCTGAGCAGATCGAAAAAGTTGCAAGCAGCGAAAAAGAATTTACCCAATCAGCACAAGCCAAAATACTTAACAATTAGACCTCGAGCCCGAAAGGGATACGGGCCAATAGCCCATGAGGCCGCAGGTCGAATGGGCTATTGACCCGTGGCCCTTGAGGGCGAGAGGTCTAATTGTTTGAGTATCATGCAACTAGTTGGACAAAAAAAAGTGATAACTTGTCTAAAAAATCACCAGAAACCTCGGAAAAACGAGAAGCGGCCGCCATTAGTTTCATGTTCAAAATCGGCGCTTTCCGAGGTCTATGACAATAGTCCCTAGTAGCGTAGCCAATTAGAATGCAATATTTGGTAATAGCCCACTAGTTGGGCGATACTAAAACAAGTTAGTATAAACCAACTGATGGTCTATTACAAATCCTGCATTCTGATTGGCTGAGCTACTAATGGTCTATTAGTGATAGACCGTACCTGGCAAAACCACCGCCTTTCTTTGCAAAAAACTTGATTTCTTCAACATAAATAATGGTATTCATTGCAAAAACCGACCAACTAGTTGGTTTATACTAAAACAATTAGACCTCTAGTCCTCATGTGCTATGATATCAATAGACCATTCGGCCTTCGGCCTCATAGTCTATTCATCGATCATTGCACATTCGGCCTTGAGGTCTAATTGTTAAATAGACCAACGAAAAGAACTCAAAAATGAAAAATACGTCACAACATGGGGTAAACTCCATGGTTACAACTATAAGACGCTTCCTGGACGTATTCTATTGGTTTAATATAGAAGTAATAATGGCGAAGTTGCAGGCGGTCAGCAGTGAAGTAGACGGCGGCCCACCGGTAGCCGTCTTCTATTAAAACCCCTGTGATAGCCGATCTTACCAGCGAGAGGGTCACATGCCTCATGACACTTCGTCGTACATACGTTCTGTAGTTCATCGTACATGGTTTTTTGTGGGTCGCATTTGGCCTTAGTGTCTGAGCGAGAGATTACATTGGCGTCAGCTATCTGCAACAAAAATCACAAACGTCCTATGTATATATGTTATACCGGCGGATTTTCCAGCCCTCGGTCACAGTTTTTCCCTATACGTATCGACCTAAAGCCGGTAAATGACTTATTTATTTTTTTCCAACTCCAAAACTTGATTTTTTTTTCGATGAAAACAATACGCGCAAATGGTTTCCGTGATCCAGGTCATATATTCATCAACTCCCTGTGATTCGGAACCCCGGATAATTGTGATAATAACTGTGATTCGGGGGGGGGGGGGGGGGGGGGGCGGACTCAGACTGGGCAATGGAGCCCGTTACCTAGGAGCTTTCATGTTTTTCACAGTATAACAGCGTATTGGAAAATGAAGTCTGGATGAAGTTTCGTTATGCCATAGTTAGTAGAGGGGACTGGTTAGGCTGCATTCATTATGTATACTACAGGGGGGGGGGGGCAGAGGATTTTGAGGGGGGGATCTCAAAATTTAGCAACTGGAAAAGGGGGGATGTCATTTTTTTTCATAACATGAAGGGGGGATGCATATTTTTGTTGAGGTATTATATATATTTTAAACACCGAGTTTGAACCTCCTGAAGAAATATCACTTGCACTATTATTCTCGTGTATTTACCCTCTTTCAACTGATATGTTGAAAATAGCTGCACGCTTCGCGCGCATAAAGACTTATAAAAATTGTAAAAGGCTTTCTTGTTTTACCACAATTCCTTGAGGTCCTCTTCAGTGACTTTTGTCTGCCAGACAAAAACGCCTTTGGACTTTTGATTAATAGTCTTGTAGCTTTATGTCAAAATTGCTGCGCGCTTCGCCCGTACAACGGAAAACAAACCAAACAAAACAATCAAATACAAAGTAAATGATACTCAATCGAGAAGCGCACCAGAACACTTGGTAGAAAGTCACTACACACAAAAGAGTACAGGCACCTATGATTTTTATTTGCATTTTTACGCTTTGTATTTTTTATCATTGAGCCTTGTTCTGCATCTTTTGAAAAAATCATATCAAGAAAACATTGTCGTCTTTCTAGAGATAGACCGGGCTTCCTGTGGTGTCTCGTCTACCTTGTTTCCAGGTTCTTGACCGTGAAAAACACAGCAGAAAATGCACAGAACATATTTTCTCGAGTATATTTGAGTTCTGGTTGAGTTTGAAGTATTCTACGTCAATAAAAATAGTGAAAAACTTGCTGGGATTCCAAATATGGTATGCAGATACTTCCTTATAAGGAAGTTGAAGAAAGTCGACAATTTTTAAGGGAATTTTCTTGATATGGTTATTGACGCGACCCTACCTCGACATATCACTTGAAAAATTGTTGGGGAGGCGGGGGGTGGGGGGGGGGGGGGGGGGCATGTTTTTCCTTCTGTCCAAGAGGGGGGATTCGTAAAAAAATATGTTGTGCCTTGGGGGGATCTGAAAATTTTGCACTGTCAAAAAAAAATCCTCTGCCCCCCCCCCCCCCCAACCCCCCCCCTGTAGTATACATAATGAATGCAGCCTTAGGAAAGCCGGCAATCTTCAAAAGAACACAACAATAGGGGCTCTCTGATGTTGAAGGTACCGTCATCCGAGCGTGACCGTGCACAAGCATCAGAGGTTGTATGGAAGTTTAGTGATTTTGCAAGCGTTTTTTCAAGATTGTAAAGCAACATTTGCAGAAAAATTAGCTACAGTAAGCAACGTTTGTTCCAACTATGTATGATAATAATTGTGGTTTTGATTTGAGAAATTCTTGAAACCCTACAAGCAGAAATTTAACAAACCTGATCGCATAGTCCCCTCTACTAACTATGGTTATGCTCAATAATGACAATGCTAACTGATCATTGAAACAGACGATCACGCTGGGGCCAACCACCCCCCTAAATGAGTCTTAAAAGTGACCAAAAATCAAATCTCGCCATAACTTTCTACCCCTTGCGTCTATTTTTACTAAACTTCGTACATTGGATGACATTATGAAGACAAACATTTTGAATGTATTGAGTGGTCATCATGGTGATTGTGACGTCACTGGCGTTAACATATTTATTGGACCATTTTTCGTAATGTTGAATCTGCTTGTTTTTTGTAGCGGCAATGATAGATTTCAACAAGAAAAGCTAAACGTCGAAAACCGTTTGCTTTTAGGATTTATATTAGCTGAGTTATGATTTTTCATGATTTGTATAAGGTTGGATCTACCTTACCAGTTGAAAAAGTTTACAAAATAATTAATTACTGCACGGTAACATTATTGCACATACAGATATCTTAGTATATAGGTTATATTAGTTGACTACAAAATAATTGCACACATTTCCACTTTCGATCATTTATTTTCCGTGTTTAAAATCCAAAAGATGTATACTCATGACGTAATACATTATGACGTCACAATATAACAATGCTTTATATCTTCGCTCTAAGGACGAAATTCAAAATTTCAAAATCATACGATTTTAGATACCATTTTGCTTGACACTTAACAACAGAAATCGGTTCAATTGACTAAAAACTAAAAAAAAATTACCAGTGAGTTTGTTTCCCATACATTTGCTACTGTAACAAAAAAGGTAGGGGAGGGGAGGGGGTCATTCTTTGAAATGCTAGACCTCAGCTATTTTTTATGCTATCAACAAACGGTTTTCGGTTTTCAACATCTCTTGCTAAGGTGTATCATCGCCATTACAGAAATAGTGCATATTCCAATTCTTAAAAATGATCAAACGATTGCGCAATCTCTGGTGACGTCACAAAGCATCATAGTGACGTCAAAAGTAATGGAAAATATTTGTCATCGTAATGTTATCCTATCTACCAAATTTGGTCAAAATAGCCTCAGAGGATGGAAAGTCATGTTGAGTCAAAGTTTGAATGACGCATTTTGGGGGGTGATTGGCCCCAGCGTGGATGACGTCATAACATATCAAGAAATTTCGCCAAAAACTGTTGTTTTGCCGACGTTGCAAAACTTCCTTATTAGGAAATCCCCTTACCTTATTTGGAAGGTCTGTAAGTACTTTGGCCTCATATCTTAGCGAAGAAAGCAGGAAAATTGACCAAAACTTGCAGATACTCGAGAAACATCCTTCTCTTCATGGTCGCCATTTTGGTTTGCCCCCCGCCGAGGGGCCTGAGTCACGTTTTGAACACCACAGGCAGCCCGCGCTGATTTGCCATAAAAACGACAGCACTTTCTTGATATGGGAACATCGGGAACATCGAATCGAAATGTTTTCACAAAAAAACGTTTATATAATAAACAGAATAATACATGGACCCTTGAAGATATGAAATAGACCTCCTCGGCTTGGGCGTAATGTTTTGCCCATTTCAGATCACGTGGCATTCCCATGAGTATTCTCTCTTTGTTTGGGTTGCTTCCATATTCATATATCCTTCGGTGCGTAGCATGCGAATGCCACGGGATTTGAAATGGGAAAACATTACGCCCAAGCCGAGGAGGTCTATTAATCTTCTCGTGTTCAAACTTGGTATCTCACTCGTTCGCTGCGCTCACTCGTAAAGGGCCGTTCACACGAGGCGAATTCAGCTGCGATCTGAGGTGCGATTTCTGTGGCGATCTCATGGCGATGTCACATCGCGCGGTGTGAACGGCAGGCGATCTTATGGCGATTTCACTTGCGATATCGCCGAGACGTCGCAGGCGTTTTGAGCATGTTCAATTTTCACTGCGATGCGGGTGCGATTTCTTTAGATCGCCAACAATCTGACAAATATCGCGGAACCAGATCGCCGGCCTTTCACACCGCGCGATATGACGTCGACGCTCGCCGCAAAAATCGCACCTCAAATCGCAGCTAAGATCGCGCCGTGTGAACGGGCCTTGAGATATCAAAATTTGAACACTATTTACGAGTCATTGTATATGTACATTATTTTTAAAATAAAAAGAAAATGCTTACCTGTGCCTTTTTATCCGCATTTCCAAATGTATAAAATCTAATATCGTAAGGATCGTCTATATCTATCCAGGTCAGATAGACCGTCCCTGCGTCTCTGATACTGTCAGATTTTCCATACTCGATCAACACACTCGTTGTGACTTGCTTGATACAAACGAAGTAGGTCTGATACAATACGTCATCTCCAAGACCAAGAGCTTCTGTCTTAAAAGTGGAGGCTTTGAGTGTCTTGTCCTGTTGTCAACAAGATGAAGAATTAGTGGACTGGTTATGAAGCAGAACACCTTTTCTCGAATTCTGATTCGCTCTCAGCAATGGGTAAAAACGTATTCTCGGTTTTCATGTGACGTTATCAAAAAGCTAACTTCTAAACCAAGAGACCTACAGAGATGTCCTTTCTGTGATGAATATAAATCTATTCAAGGATTTGTCACACGAAATTTCGACACCTTCTGCCAAGCAGATCTTGGGATATCGCCAAAGCTATTTATGTCACGCAACACCAGTCACGTATTTGAACTTGCCGTATTTCACTCGATTTGCATCGTTCTTACCTTTTTGGCACGTCAGTATGTTATAAAAGTTCATATCTTACCATTCTGATACTATAATTTGGATTGAAAATAGCGTCGTTTTGGAGACCCGATTTATTGGCCGCCATTATGGAGCCCTCTGCTGGGGCTCCAACATGGCGGCTCCATACAATTACTGTACAAAATAGCGCACATTCACTTGCTAATATCTCGCTCGGAAAGTGACAAATCGGCCTACAATTTACCCAGGAAACATAATTCTGTATATTCTTTAAAATTCTATTAGGAATCCAGTGTTTAGAAGTTAATTTAGAGAAATAAATTTCGTCACGCGACAAGTGAAAACCAAGAATATACCACGGAACGCGCCATCATCAGCGCGCGCACTAAAAAGAACCATATCAAGAAAATTTCGCCAAAAGCTGTCGTTTTGCCGACGTTGCAAAACTTCCTTATTAGGAAATCCCCCCTTACCTTATTTGGAAGGTCTGCAAGTACTTTTCCTCATATCTTATCGAAAAAAGCAGGAAAATTGACCAAAACTTGCAGATACTCGAGAATCATCCTTCGCTTGGTTGCCATTTTGTTTTTACCCCCCGCCGAGGGGCCTGAGTCACGTTTTGAACACCACAGGCAACCCGCGCGGATTTGCCATAAAAACGACAGCACTTTTGATAGTGATATGCTATCAAAACGGCTGTTTGGCTGCGCGCGCGCTGTTTTAGTTTTGACTTTTTGTTGTGGTATAAAACAAATGTCCTCTGATTCCGTGGTATATCGTCTTTTATTATATTGACACGAGTGTTTTACTGGAAAATACGCCACTCGTAGATCTCATACGAAGATACATCCGGGACCTGAGTGACATATTTTCCATATCCTCACTAGTGAGGATATCGGTCAAAACAAAAGTGCTTGGAAAACAATTTTGAATTTTTTTTCTGGTTTGTCTATATAATAAAAAGAAAATTACACGGTGGCTTGAAGATATGAGTTTTATTTTCTCGTGTCAAAAACACTATATCAAGATAACAGTGTCGCCTTTTTAGTGATCGAGCGGGCTTCCTGTGGTGTCTTGTTTACCTTGTTTAAAGGTTCTTGACCGTGAAAAACACAGTGGAAAATGTACATAATATCTTTTCTCAAGTGTATCTGAGTTCTGGTTGAGTTTTAAGCTTTCTAGGTCAATAAAAATAGTGAAAAAACAAATATAGTTTGCAGATATTTCCTTATAAGGAAGTTGAAGAAAGTCGACACTTTTTCAAGGGAACTATCTTGATATTTTACTCATTCGCTGCGCTCATTCGTAACATATTGTTCTTGTCACTCGAAAATAAAACTCATATCTTCGCACCACCGTGTAACATATCCTCTATATATACCACGCATAATGTATTGCGGACCCACTCGGCTGCCTAAACTTGCTCGAAGTCCTGCCGTAAAATCTCTATTATCCAAGTAAATATTGTTCTCACGTACCTTATAAATGCCCACGGCTTCCGTGGCAATCTCCACATAATACCAAGTTTCCGTGTGACTTGGAACGCCGGCGAACACGGCAAATATGGACCCAGCAGAGGTGGCGGTGAAATGCAGGCACTTCCCTCCGTTACTACTAGGATCCAATCTCATGGCGTTAGACCACTTCACGTTACATGGCGCGAGCCCACCAAGCGTGATCCCACCGGCCGTGTTGCTAAACCGGTCTGAATCTGGCGTAGAAACAGTGGCCAAAACCTTCCCTTTGAGTTGTGTAGCGCCAGGAAAATACAATGCGGAAGTTGTAACATCAGCTCTTGCGTGAAGCTTTAAGTTGCCCGTCTCGTACTTTAGAACCAGACCATTGAAGGACATTTTTTCCTTAGTGATATCGCTTGACTGCCCATTTTTGAAAGCGCTGTATAAATGACATCCGCCGTTTTCATCCTCCGTAAACCAGCGATTATTTCTGTTATATTAAAACGTAAGTAAAAAATGTTACTAAAGAATGTTTGCGCCTCATTGTTTTAACAGCTTGTTTTCATACCCAGAGCATGTATCGCTACCCACTTTACGCATCAACGCCCATTGCACGCATCGCTACCTACTGCATGCATCACCGCCCACTGCACACATCGCTACCCACTGCATGCATCACCGCCCACTGCACGCATCGCTACCAGCTGCATGCATCGCTACGTACCTTTTACTGGATGCAATAATGTTTCAATGGGCGACATTTTCTGGTCTCTTCATTTGCCATTTTCTAGATTTCAAAACCGACACTGGCGCTATTATTCCTTGCTCAACCAATCAGAACGTACTTTGAATATTAAAAAACATTATATATGTTTGTTTGTGTTTTATGGTCAATGAGGGCCGGATTTTGGAGCGGAGTGGATATTTTTCGCAGTTCAACTCGGTGATAATGCCATTTATATTTGCGATAAGATGATGGAAATTGGGAATAACTTTGAACTGCTTATGTGTGTCGTGCAAGTGAAATAAGCGAACATTATTGCACAAATAATGGGATTTATCTCGGTCATGTGCCCTATGATGAGTACATGTATTTAGACTAGATAAGGTAAACAGGCATCTGTCGACGAGAAGGTTGGAGGGCGCGGTACAGGCATGTGACTCGTCCCACGTGCGGAGCCCTATATAAACGGGCACTCCTTAATATGAGTCGTCTGTCCACACCAATGCAAATTCAGCATTTACTTGACTTGAGGAAAAATAATTTAAAAGTGGTCTCTTTTTATTAACAAGGTGTTTCTCATTGTCTCTGTGTTTCAAGAAGTTATATTTCCACATTTCTGTGTGAATATTCTCAGCGGCTCTTGCCTTTTCTGTCAGTGGGTTGAAAAATATAGTCATCCATCGGTGGTGAAACGGCGACCAAAGGCAAACGTGTTTTGAGCGAAGTAACTCTAAAGTTCACAATCCATAAACCAAGCCACAAAATGCAAATATTTCCCTCGAATCCATCTTTGCAACCTATCTTCAAAAAACTTAACCTTTTGTCGTAGTCGATATTAAGGTTCGTTTTAAAACAAGAGATTTTGAACATGTTTGCTTCTTTAAAACAGCAGCAAGTTATAACCGCCATGTGCTGAGTAGCAAAATGCTTGTAGTGAAGTCTGACGTAATGTCGCGTACGTGACAAACCTCACGCATGCAGAAAGAGGCTAGAAAATGTCGGCGAATGCTACATTTAGTGTCGTTGGAATATTGTTGGGAGTGTTCCAGTGTAGTATATACTAAAACAATTATTCTGCTCAGGCTTCCCGAATAGTGGCGAATAGTCCCCGAGACCGGAGGTTAAAAATGTACCTATGGCCGAGAGCCAATCAGAATTCGAGAAGCGCGCGCGTATGGGTATAAACATAAGTTGACACTTACTTCCATTTGACGATGCGACTCATGTCCTTATCGATATCAGAGAAAACTCCTCTCAGCTTGTCTTCCATTTGGAATGTGACAAGCACCTCGTTGCCCGCCTTAATATCAGCCCAAGTTGGAGCAGTGGCGCTCTTCTTAATTGCCTCACAATTCGGTCCACTCGAAGGCAGGTCGAAATCTGAAACTGATATCGGGCCCTGCAAGGCATGACATTGATTGTCGTGAAGTAAATTCAATTTCAATTAAATTAAATTTTATTTACTTTTTAGAAAAGTAAAGTAAAGTAGTTGGCGCAGCGCTTATCCTCAAAGCTCAAAGCACTAAACATTTTGGATCACTCATCCTATGGAAACTAGTTTTATAATAATGAGTGTGTTTAGTATAGACCCTGTGTGTTGGTCCGAACGGGGTTTTGAACTCCCCAACCGTTAAAACGGTGGATTGTGGATTGTGCTGCAGGATGTCTTGCATTTTGATTGGGCTGATCAGGTATTACGCGTTGGTGTTGATTGTCTAATGTCCAAGACATTAAATTTATGAAATTCTCCCTCTTTTTTTTTTTTACAATGCTTTATATAGTTGATCACCTCTGGAGGGTTGTCCGAAACACTCAATGAGATTCCGACGGAGTCTGATGGTGTTTCATCGGATAGATGCAAATGGATAAAGGATATGAACCATGTTCTACGAAAGAAAAGCACGAAGTTGGGTTCACTCGTTGAAACTGTAAACACTTGGTATCGCATATCATTACGGGCACTTGATCCATCGGACGATCGCCACGGTGTCTTTGGATGAGAACAGTTGTAACGGGGGAGGGGTGGGAAGATTTGGCTTGACTAGAGTAAGGATAGTTGGCTCGTGGTACGTGGTAAACGAATAATGATATCTATTTTCCGTCGGAGCCCGATTGAGTGTATTGGACATGTGTGAAAGCTCTCTAAGTGTTTACCTCATCCATGTATATTTCAATGGCCCTCATCAAGCTTTGCCTCCGATCGCGGATAAACTTCTCCACTTCCTCGCGTGTATCGAAGTCACAGTAAACCTTTGTTTTGACGCCGTTTTTCTCTGTCCTTTCGTAGTAGTGCTTCAATTTTGTTATGGAAAACTTCAGCTTTGATTTTTGTTCACAGCCCTTTTGTTTACCAAACGCTTTATCAGGAAAGAGATCTTGTGCCCGGAAGTCCAACAGGTCGGTGATAGAGCCCATGGTGAACTTGTAAGGCTTGGGGTAATCTTGGATACTCTCCAGCCATTGCTATAAATTATTTAACAATTAGTATCAGGCGTAGTGAGCATATGCTTTTTTGCGCGGGCAAGCATAACAAAGGCGAGCGTGCGCTCAGAATGCTTTCAATGTTGTAGCCATCGAAGGCAAATTATAGCCACCAAAACCAAATTAGTATATAATTACTCTATCAGAAATGCTTTGCGCTGATTGGTAAAAAAAAACGGCTTTCTGTCTTATGTGTCACTTGAGCTCGGTGATTGTCGATGGAAAGTATTTGCAACAGATCAAAACTTCCTAGTTTACTAGAACAACGTTTTACGGTCCTTAGTTATATTTTGCATATGTATATATAAAAGAAACGACTTCTCTCGAATAAACAATGCACCAAAAGTACTCCTTTCCCGTCTTCAAAAAATCATAAATACAAACTGAAAACAAAAATATGCGCTCTGATTGGCTCTGTTAAGCGGTCACGTGGATGTGCTTTTCTCTCAAAGCTAGCAAACTGCGATGACTCCCCGGGGGGAGACTCCCCTTTTGGAGCGGGGGATGATGGTTGATAATTAAGTAATGGTCCGTATAAGAACTACCAAAGCCAACGGCAGAGCATGCTGGAATGCAATTATTTTCTATTGAAAATATCGGCGATTTTAGGCTTCGACACAAAATTGGTCAAAAATAGTCTGGAACGCTAAGCCGAATGGTTTCTGAAATAAATTTACACGCGGGCTCAAGCTCTCGAGGCACGCAAGCTTCGCGTGATATGCTTGAGCTTTCATAATTATAAATTTGTTAAATAAGCTAGAATAATTCCATTTGTCTTTCGGCTGGATGCACCTGATAAAAGATGCCAAAATACCTTTCCTCGGGTATATGTGGGCAAAATACTCGTCTTTAGTACTGGCCAACAAGGGAAATTTTTGTGATTGAACCATCTGTTGATCGGTCTTAAAATCGCATTTCGCACAGCGCATAACCGTGAATTAGTCAACGAGATTACTGTTAAACTGTTTACCGTTAAGTCGCCTTTAAATGAAGGCGAGTACATGTCAGCGAGTACGGCTGCTATTTGTTGATCTCCTCCCTGAGTAGCTATCGATGTAGAGGAACTCTTAGACTCGCTTCTGCTCTCCGAACCTGACTTCTTGCTGCTAGAAGTACCAATACTCCAAAATAAACTTTTGTAATCGGTCTCGGCTTCTTCAGCAGCTTCTTGTTTGGACGCAAATGCTGAACCCATGAGAGTCTTACGGAACTGTAACTGACCCCCGAATTTAGCGGACTTGATGTAATGTGTCCCCCAACGCTGAATGAAACTCTCTAAAATATAAATAATACAAAATAGAGCTGTTATTAGATCGAACCTAGCCGATATTGCAGTTATTACCGCTGCAATAACAAGAGAGCGGACTAGATGTAGTGTGCCCCATCCCTGAACGGAGAGCTCTCTTAAATACAGGAATTTTATAGCGGAGCTCCTGCGCGGGCTCATTTTGCTTACGTTATTGACGGCGCCAAGTCAAATGATTAGGGCGTTGAAATGATATCGGCCAAAAGATTAATGTGTCCAAGTTTGGTTGCCATAGGTTGTTCCCTTCCTCAGACAACCAAACTTGGATGAAGTTATCTAGGTGGCAAGGGGGGTGCAACTGCATGGTCACGTGGTATGACGTCATCATAGGAGAAAAATGATATATCTCAAGAAGGGATGAACCTCAGACAACCAAACTTGGATGAAGTTATCTAAGTGGCAAGGGGGTGCAACAGCATGGTCACGAGGTATGACGTCATCGATGACGTCATCATAGGAGAAAAATGAAATATCTCAAGAAGGGATGAACTTCAGACAACCAAACTTGGGTGAAGTTATCTAAGTGGCAAGGGGGGTGCAACAACATGGTCACAAGGTATGACGTCATCATAGGAGAAAAATGAAATATCTCAAGAAGGGATGAACTTCAGACAACCAAACTTGGGTGAAGTTATCTAAGTGGCAAGGTGGGTGTAACTGCATGGTTACGTGGTATGAGGTAATTGATGACGTCATCAAACGTGTAAAGGTTTACATCATTGAAGGGATGAACCTTAGATAGCCACACTTGGGTGAACAAGTGCTTAGTCACGTGGTATCACAGTGCAAGGCTATCTATTCATGTATAATGGCAACCTTTTTGTCTCGTTAAAAAAATTTGTAACCGGGAGCTCCGCTTTTAGCCAGTGGCTAAATCTATATATTAAAAGTTGGCTGCTATTCAGCAAGACCTATCCTCCACTGCAATAATAGGAGATAATAGAAAACGAGCTGGAGATGGCAATGAGGCGAGAATAGCGAATTTCAGCCAATGAGAAACGACCAAAACAGGCAAGAGTAGGTGAGAATAGAAAATGGTGTCAGATATGGGAGGGATTAGAGGCGAGATAACCGAAAGGCTCCTGTCAGAGGTGGGCGGGAAGAGGTAAGAAAAGGCAAGTACAGGAAAGAGTCAGCAAGAATTGACGAGTTTTGGTCCGATAACATGCATTTAGGTAACTTTACTGAAGTCAATAAGATATTGATAAAAGATAAAGCTCGTTCAGCTCGTGTTTTGCAAAGTTTGGAGAGAATTCATTGGGCCGATATTTTGTTACTCGAACGGACTTTTTCAGCCTCCAAAATGTCAAAGTTATTTATGCCGCAAAGTATTTCCTTGAAAAATGATGGCTAATATCTGCGGAATTAAGAAATCCTTGCCGCCCGAATAATCTACAAACCCAAGGCAATGTACCAGCCAATTTTCACTTCTTAGAATGCTTCCGATTTTGTTTGGCATGTGTTCAAGGAAACTGCAAAATTTGAGAAAATATATATAAATCTTCCGTTTGTTATAAAACTTACACTTTTCGCCTCTGACACAAATCTCCAAGTCTTGAGTTCATTGAAGTATTTTAAGGCACCGAGGGAAAATGCTAAACTTCACTACTCTTTCGGTTTGCTCGAGCTGGTTTTTGTCATTGTACTTTGTTTTCACCTGTCGTAACTTTGACGTCGGTTTCCCAGCCAACTACATTCCAGCATGGGAATCAAACATTGCGTCTATGGCTCAATGATTTCTCCGCGCAGTTTGCCGTCACGCTTGCTAGGGAATCGGCAAAGTGTATTAGAGATTTTCTATCATGTTTTTCCGAGAAAATCGAAAAAGAGGAAGGCAGAAGAACCTGATAAATTGGAGAGCGAGTGGTTGCCAGCCAGGCAGTGGTGGGAGGTTAAAGACAAAGAGTTAGAAAGCTCAGCATTATCAAGCTAACGTTCATAATAAATGTTGTTGGATTGTTATTCGCTACGCTTTGAGAGTATGAATGTTGAGCCATGAAAACTACAACACGCTGGAATGTAGTTCGCTTCACTGATTACAGGGAAAACCACGTGAAAGCTACAACAGGTGAAAACAAAGTGCAATGACAAAAAACCGGCTCGATCAAACCAAAGAGTAGTGAAGTTTAGCATTTTTTCTCGGTGCCTTAAAATACTTCAATGAACTCAAGACTTGGAGGTTATCTTTGGTATATATTCAAGAATAATTTACGGAAGTATCAAAAAACTTTTTCAGATGGGATTAGTGTCAGAAGCGAAAAGTGTAAGTTTTATAACAAACGGAAGATTTATAATATAATTTCTCAAATTTTGCAGTTTCCTTGAACACATGCCAAACAAAATCGGAAGCATTCTAAGAAGTGAAATTTGGCTGGTACATTGGCTTGGGTTTGTAGATTATTCGGGCGGCAAGGATTTCTTATTTCCGCAGATATTTAGCCATTCTTTTTCAAGGAAATATTTGCGGCATAAATAGCTTTGCCATTTTGGAGCCTGAAAAAGTCCGTTCGAATAACATAAAACCGGCCCAATAAATTCTCTCCAAACTTGCTGTGATTAATGCTAGGTACTCAGGGATTAGTGTGAGGGGTGTCATTTTAAAAGTTTAGGTCGTGCAACGCGTCTGATGGCTGCGTATTATAAACAAGGGTGTGGTTATAACGTTGCTATAGCAACTCCGATCACAACAAAATGCACACTACAACAAAGTTCAAACCCTCCAGGGTAACCATGTGAAAGTTCAGACCGGTACAGGTTTTTGAGCCTGAACAGCAGGCAAACAAAGTTTGGTGGTGGAGAGCAGAAAAAATTGTAGGCAGCCTCCTTAAACTAACGGTTAATATAACTTGAAAGGCACGGCATAAAATAAGGTATCGCTTAAGAAGGCACTATACACTTAATGACTGCTTCCGAGGGAAACATCGAGTTGTGTTTCCCGAGATTCGCCGGGAAAACAAAACTCGCTGTTTCCCGAGGGTGCAGTCATTAAGTGTTTTATTATATAGCAAAAAGAAATACGGTAAAAATAGTCCGCCGAAATTTCTCGCTCTAGCGATGTCGCCCGCGCGGCCGGCAACAATTTTTTAATTGTAGCCCGCGGGGGCTACATTGAATTTGAAGCCCGCCACGTGACATGATAGAACCAATCAGAGCGAATAAACAGGAGCTATATAATAAATGTGTTTATGCACGGCTCAGTGCGCGTCCTGTTATACGGCTCCATATCTCCACTACATTTTGACCTTATATGGTAAAATGACGTCAAAGTCGTATAATAAGTATATATAATAGGACTCCATGCTGTCCAATTAAGAACAAATTGGATGATTCAAAGGATGTTTCGAGGAATCATCCATTTTTTCTTAATTAGACAAGCATGGAGTCCTGTTTTTTATTAATTATCATAGTGAATGAAAATTTGGAAATAAATTGTTTGCAGAGCCAAAAACACTGAAATAAATTGTTTGCAATCGTAACAAACAGAAAATAAATTGTTTGTAGAGAGGTTTTCAACTGTGACATCTCCGGCCATCTTGGGACACTAAATTTCAAAATTTCTCCCCGAGGGCGCATGCCCCCAGACCCCCGAAGGCCCCAAGGCCGAAACTTCATTTTCTCAACAACAAAAAAGAAACACTAACTGAGATAGTCAATACCTACATTTCAATTTCTCATTCAGCTCACGTTGCATTCATTTGAATAATATTTCTTTGTTTGAGTTGCTTCCTTATATCCCTTGGTGCATAGCAGAAAAAAACAAAGAAAGAATACTCATGAGAATGCCAGGTGATCTGAAATGGGTAAACATTACGCCCAAGCCGCGGAGGTCATGAAAGAACCATGAACATAGTTCCCATCTATTCCCTTAGCATGGGCTTCGCGCCCGTGCTGCCGGCGCAAATTGGATTTGGGCTGGCGATATTTAAAATCTTAAAATAGTCTTGATTCAAGCAGGCAATTTGTATGATTCTTTCAGTTGCTTTGTGCCTGATACTCGCAGGCTTTCTAAATAAACGTTTTTGAAAGAATAAAACTTGAATGGTTGATTAACAGCTTATAATTTTCATTATAAGCTGTTAATCAACCATTCAAGTTTTATTCTTTCTTACATATCTACAGGTTGATAGGTCCTTTATTGGATCCAGCTTCAGTTTTACTTGTAAAGCGGTCCTGCAAATACCAAAGTTTATTCAAACGTTTTTGAAGCCGAGTTTCAATAAAGTGAAAACAAATTAAATTATCTAAAAAAATAAGTTGTTTGCAGAAAGGCCTAAGAACCAATCACAATGCAAAATTCGTTACCGTGCCCTCGAGGAAAACAAATAAAAGTGAAATGTACTCACGGTAAACGATTGGTGCTTTTGGTGTAAAGTATGACTGAGGAAGATTGAGGAATTCCTTGAGGAAGTTAACACTCAAGTCCGAAGGCTTCACTTCATCTTTGAAAATCTCAAATCTGCAGAAAGGCAAAACATGCAATTGATATTTTTAAACAAAACTCACCCCCGGCCCCTCTGCGTTTCTGTTTTAACATCTGCAAGTGCCATGCACGTTTTGTCCTCCAGCCGAGCCCATTTTACAATATAGACATAATGACTGCTTCCGAGGGAAACAGCGAGTTTTGTTTTCCTGAGAATCTCTGTTTCCCGAGACGAAGCCAAGGGAAACATCGAGATTCGAGGGAAAGCAAATCTACTGCTTCCCGAGGATACAGTCATTAAGTGTTTTATTATATAGCAAAACGAAAATTCGATTTAAAAATTTGTCCGCCGAAATTACTCGCTCTAGCGATGTCGCCCGCGCGGGCAACAATTATTTAATTCTGGGGTTTCATATGACGTCACATCCGCCTTTTAGAGCATCATTAGAAATTCAGCTGGAGGTCAAACGTCAGTGCCTGCAGTGCTTTTCGAGATGGAAAACCGTGAAAATGTTATCTCCTCGCATTGAATTTGTAGCCCGCCACATGACCATGATAGAACCAATCAGAGTGCGCGCTTTAATCGAATAAACACGAGCTATATAATAACACAAAATATTTACCCTGGTATGACGTGATTTCCTGTTTTGCACAACTAGTTATACTTTCTGCAATTTTCATAATTCTACGCCAACTAACAAACCATGGCTTGGCTTCCGTCAATCAAACGAGTGGACCGCTCTGGGTGATTTCACGCAGGCTTTGAGAAGTTATTCGAACAAAGAAGAACTAGATAGGCTTCAAAAACCATAACATGCAAAAAAAACTTAGAAAAAGTGCATGCGTCTGCCTTAAAAAGTTCATTCATCGGCGGAAGCCAAATCATAGTTTAGCGTTTAGAAATCTGAACTGGGAGTTCGCATGAAAATCGCAAATAGGGGAACTCCCCGCGCCAAAGACGAGGAGTGGAGCCCCATACACATCACTCAACGTCGCATGATAAAGCAAGCCTTCCGGGTATCTACTTCATCGCTGAATGCCATATAGTCGTCTTCTAATAGAACGAGGCATAATCAAACAAAAGGACCATTCATATTCAAATAAGGCGGCTATTGTGACATTCAGCGATGAAGCATATACCGCCTTCCGAGCCAAAACGGAACGTTCAGCGGTTTACGAAAACACCGCAGGCTCTTATTTAGGCATGCGCACTTGCATTAGTGTCGACCTGTGTACACAGCCAATCACAGTCCGTCTTGGATCACTAAGCGCGCTCGTCGTCCTCCACATCCAGCACTGCACCGCGGCGTTCGGTTTGGACTCCGAACTGCAAAAACTTGTTGTATTTTGACGCCAACTCCCCCAAAAATTCATTGTTCATCATAGAGATTCATGATAAATATTTTTTTAATGTAGTAAACAGTTAGAGATGCAAGGAGACAAAAGGGAGTGAACTAACAGCGAAATGGGAAAATATTTGCCTACTCTCTGTTGCTGGTTGTAGCCCGCAATGGAAGAAAGAATCTATTTGTTCAACTACATTAATCAATCAGTCATTTACAAGCGTAATTCAAGGTTGGGAAACCATCAATTCCAGGGTGATCATTTCAAAAGTCACTGAAATTCCAGGCTGGGTATCCAAAAGCTTGGCTCCTCAAAGGGGATTCATTTGTTATAAGAATAAACCATGCAGTAAGACGTGAGGTGTGCATGATTGGAGTTTCGCTTTTAGGTATTGCCTAAATCTATATTAGTCGTCTCCTGATTGATTAGTCATCAGTTGTTGAATGGGTTTCGACACTCATCTCTGAAGTCCACTCTATGATTATCTGGAGAAAACTTACCTGTCTATGTTAATATCAAACGTGGCCAAGAAGGATTGCATGTTCGATGAAGACGAGCTTCCCCAGGCTTTCTTGACACCCGCGAAAAATCCAAAGAAGGATCCCGAAATTCCTGCCTCTTGCTGTAAGTACTGTTGGTATTCGGAACGTGACTCGTATACGTGCATAACGGCCTCTGTGTCGTAAATCCCGTGAACATTCATGGTATCGGGGACTTGTAGCTCTCCGTAGCTGTTGGGGAATTAAAAGGAAACAAAAATAAGATTTGCAAATAGGGGAGATGGGGCATCGTTTTATTGTCCTCTGGGCGTCGAAGCTATTAGTAAGATTGAAAACACCCCTCTGTAAAGTCTGGTGCACACTAGCGACATAACGACATAAGGACGTTATGTTGCTACGAAAATAACTGAAATCATGAATATTTTCCATGGATCATCATTATATTTCTTCACGAAAGCAATCCTATGTTATTTTTGTGGACTTCAACGTTTGGAAACCACTGAATTTTGTTCGCGTGATATTTTTCTTATCTCGTTATGTCGCAAGTGTGCACCAGGCATAACAGACCAACCGAAACCCGACACAGCGAAAATGCTGACTCTACCCAGTAAGTTCGTAGCCTTCCCAAGACCCAACGATTTTTTTTTTAATTTGACCCGGGCGATTTTTTCCTAACCCAATGCGACATTTGGATACCCAGCGTGTTTGAGTCCGTGCTTCCATTATGTGAAAATTGTTTGAAAGGCTGGCCTAAATAAAAAGCTCCTTATTTGAGTGTCCTCTCCAGATGGTTCTTAATCTTGCTCTCAAGCCTATTCTCTGCTCATAACATGGTTGGTATCTGTATTTTCTGGAATGACACATTTTATTAAAAATACACTGCTCATGTAATAAAATGTACATATATTGTGATTTCAATTAAAAAAACTCATGACAAATAATTCCTTTTTTCTTTATATTGCACATGTTCTTTGTTAGAACCATTCCTTGGGAAGGGTTAGTACCCTATTTTTTTCTGAAAGAGGTTCTTTATCTTACTTTCACAGGCCATGCCTATTATTATTTTTTTGGTTCATCAACACAGAAAAATATGTAACCGGGAGCTCCGCTTTTAGCCAGTGGCTAGATCTATATATTATGAAAAGGCTGGCCTCAAAAAAAGCTCCTTATTTGAGTGTCCTCTCCAGATGGTTCTTGATCTTTCCCTCAAGCTTGTATATGTGAATTCAATCGCGATATACATGAAGTCAGTCATGCGAGATAGCCCTACCCCGAACGTTGTCCCTCCTCATGTAAAAGAGGGCTAACTTTTACCCCCCCCCCCCCCCCCCTTTCAAAAGTTATCCGTTCTAGAAGGGCTATTCCATCACATAGACTCGGGGCCTTAGACGGATTGAGCTACTACGTTTGCCGCATTATCTCGCTAGCATAGACTTTGTGTGCTACAAAACTGTGCCCATCATTGGGCATGTTCTCTGCTGACACAGGGAATGTCTACAGAAACCCATCCATGGGAAAAGGTGAATTTCCTGTGGTAGAAGAATGGGATGTGTTCCGATTTCCCATGGCTATCTGTGTGAATTCCGAACACATCCAATGCGTGTGGAAATTCAGATTTTCCTATTGATGGGTTTCTGCAGAAATTCCCAGTGTGCTTTAACCAAAGTAAATGAATTTTCACTGTGTCAAACATCCAACATACTTTCGATTTGATTGACTCAGGGACGTGCTTGGCTATAATCTGACTCACAATTGCTCTCAATAACAATAATAGACCAGATTTCGTAAGACTGTGAAAAGTGCCGCGGCCCTCAGTCGCGGTTGCGGCGCGGTCGAACCTGACCTGCTGTAGCAACGGAATGAAATATCGTGGTCGCGGCACGGTAACGGTAACAAGACGCTGCACAAGTTTGTCGAGGCACTTTTCACAGCCAAACGAAAACATACGCAATAGTAAACTTGCCTTCCTTTTCCGGCGCAGTTTCGCTGAATGATGCTCATCCTCCGCGACTCCGAACTGTACTCGCCCCTTCCATCGAAACCAACTCCTATAAACGCTGCCCCGTCAATCATGTTCTGACGAGAGAGTGACATTTAAGTAATGTTTACAACATGAGCGGGGATGTTGTATGAGCCTATACAATCTCGAGCCGTAGGCGAGAGATTGTATGGCTCATACAACATCCACGCGAATGTTGTAAATTACTTGTGAAATGAATAGGTCCTTGGGAATTTATACTTCTATTTAATTTGCGCATTCAGTCATTCAAGTCAATGCAATGCGCTTTTAGAAGCTTTTGTTACATGCAAAAATCAACAAAACATGTATACTCGCAAAAATACATAACGCTGTTATTTTCTTCTATTGTTTTTATGGAAATGCGCATATGGCCAGGTTAAGATTCATCAATAGGCCATCAATACCACGCATTATTCGCTTTGACGGGAAAATGTCAGCTACGAGGTTTCGCAAACCTGTGACGGAGGAAAAAGAGCAAGCGTTGATTTACAGCACTGTTCCCCAAAATACTCAGAATAACACTAAGTGGGCAGTTAAGATTTTTGATGAGTGGCAGTCGATAAGGCCGAATAAAACGCCTAAGCACTTCGCCTCTAGTTCCATTGAATTGGACATGACGAAAGTGGAAGATCTGACGACTCCGTTAGCAGCCATGAATGCAGAAACGTTGAATCTGTGGCTTACTCGTTTCGTACAAGAAGTTTGCAACAGCAAGGGAGAACGATATCCTCCCCGAACACTCTACGTAATTATTTGTGGCGTAAAGCGATACCTCAGCGACAAAAGTGGACTTGACCCATTTGACAGAGGCGATAAAAGGTTTGTTCATTTTGATATTTTTTCTGCGCTGCTAAAGCACATTTAGTACTAGAGACGAAAGATGACTCAAGTTCTGCGCCCTTTTCCCTCGGCATCGTAAAGTCACCATTCGAGTATTTGTATTTTTAATACAAGTCCTTTTACTTTGTCTACAGGTTTACACTATTCCGTAAGGCTATTGATGCTGAAATGAGGGACGCAACAAAAGAAGGAGTTGACCTGAAAACAAAGAAAGAAGCCAGGGAGGAGATAACTGAGGAAGAAGAGGAACTCTTTTGGCAGAAAGGACTTCTCGGCGAAGAGTCAGCTGAGTGTCTATTGAATACTATGTATTTTTATAACGGGAAGCTATTTGGGCTTCGATGTAACGAGCACAGGCTTTTTAGGGTGAGCAATATCCAAGTGAAAGATAATTATATTATTTTTGACGAAAGCGTGTCGAAAACCTTTCACGGAGGTCTAGCAGATCTAAAAAAGAGCTCTAGATTTATCAAGCACATGTGTCATGAAGCAGGCACAGTACACCCGCGATGCCTGCATAATTTGTATAGCCTTTATTTCACAAAAATCGCTGAATGTGTAAAGTTTGTTCCTAATGCCTTCTATTTTAGACCTGCTCGGGACGGCTCGTTTAAGTATGAAAAGAGCCCTGTAGGAATTAATTCCTTGAACAAAATACTACCAGAAAAGTTATGTATAAAGGCAGGGTTAGCGAGGAAAACTTCTCATTCGTTACGCATTACATGTGCCACTCGGCTTTTTCAGAGCTCTATCGAAGAAAAGCAAATAAGGGAAAGAACCGGCCATAGATCCGATTCTCTTTTTCGCTACGAAAAACCTAGTAAGCAACAGGTAACTAGCGTGAGCAATGTATTGGCCCCACCGGCGGAGCCGGAAACCTCTGTTT
Organism: Scolanthus callimorphus; assembly: GCA_033964015.1. Classification (NCBI taxonomy): domain Eukaryota; kingdom Metazoa; phylum Cnidaria; class Anthozoa; order Actiniaria; family Edwardsiidae; genus Scolanthus; species Scolanthus callimorphus. The sequence goes on from JAWWUD010000167.1 coordinate 49,590, forward strand.
CACTACAGAAAAAAGAGGCCCAAAGCTCTACATTTGAATTGGATGACATCGAGAAGTTAGTTAATTTCGATATATCAGATGAGTTGCTTAGTTCATTAGATATACCCGAATTAGGGTCGCCAGCTGCTTCATCTAGTAGCTCATCTAGTACCAGCAATATTGTAGCACCAGTCTTTAATAATTGTGTCTTCACAAATTTCCATATGGGATAGTGAAGTAAAAATATAAATTGCACAATAAATCATAATTATTGTTATACCATCTTCTAGGATCTAAAAATCTATACTTCGTAATTAAAGTATGTTTAACGTTTTCGTTGTCCAATTATTGTTGCAGTACGCAATGGATATGTTAATTAGTTACAACCACTAGTGATTGTATATACAGCCACTAGTGGTTGTAACTAATTAACATATTCATTGTGTTCAGTTATTCATAACCCCAAATTTTCCCTGCTGCCTATTCAAGCCCCCCCGTGCTTTAAGACAGTCGTTTTGTATGGGGGTTAAAAGTAAATCCACGTGACTCCAATGCAGCGCTCTCATAGGCTAGTTCTCTCATGAATAAGTAATGAATTTTACAAGCAATAAAAGTACTTTCCGCGTGCTCTCTGCTTTCTTACAAACACGAGGGGGATGTTGGGAGAACTGATCAAAACTTGAAAGACACGGGCCGAAGGCGAGTGTCTTCCACGTTTTATCAGTTCGACCAACATTCCCCACCATTCACCTCACTTTAAGGAGTATATTGAGTTAAAGTAAGACATTGTGAAATAGATGTTGGCTTGCTTGAGATGAGTTGGACCAGGAATCCATAATTACCTATATATGAGCGTCCATCTTCCATGTTTTCACAGTGTAACAGCGTATTGGAAAATGGAACCTGTATTAAGTTAGGCCTACGGCAAACGCCGTAATGAAGCGGGATCCTTAAAAAAGGAAAGGTTCTACAGAAGAAGAGCGGCTGAATAGATGCAGATGTTCAGGCAAGAGCGGCTGAAGTTCGGCGTTTTAAAGTTGTAAAGTTTTTTAGAAAACATCCCCCTCGTGTTTGTAAGAAAGCAGAGAGCACGCGGAAAGTACTTTTATTGCTTTTAGAAAATAACATACACACGCGCGACAGCGTTGCGTGACAATCGTGTTTCTCGGGGAATGTTGGTCGAAATGATAAAATTTGAAAGACACTCGCCTTCGGCTCGTGTCTTTCAAGTTTTGATCAGTTCTCCCAACATCCCCCTCGTGTTTGCAAGAAAGCAGAGAGCACGCGGAAAGTACTTTTATTGCTTAATTAAAGTTTCATATTTTCACGTAAAGCTTACGTCACACACTCGCTCCAGCCAATGCAGGTAGTGTATGGTTTGTTCAGAGAAGTTTATTCAAGCGGTGAATCTATTCTTTTAAAAATAGGCTTTTTAGCTGCATATATGAAGTCTATTAACAAAAATAATGCTTTAACCGATGCAAAATGCAACGACTAAAACCGGAGAACTAAGACATATTAGAGTGGAGATAGGGGAATTAACCTTGTGTGAAAGCTAACGTGCTAATGAAATGGTCCCATGTGTGCTTCTGAGCGTTAGCCCTAGTAAGCGGAGAAAGAGAAAAAATCTCTGACCCCGAGAGGGATTCGAACACACGACCTTCAGAATTGTACATCCGATGCTCTAAGGGGTGGACCATTAGAAACTGGGGGAGGGGGGGGTGGCAATATTTTTGTGTATGAATTTTTTTTCCGGTGATCAAGTTGTGCAAGAATTTTTTTTCGGGCTCGAAGGCCATGTACGAATTTTTTTTCGGCAGACACACACACAACATATCTTGTAGTCATAACACGTTATACAGTTATACATATATATCGAAACTTGTCAGAGTGAGAAGCATAGACAGCCGGACAGTGGATATATACCATGGCGTTCCGTTCCCACAGGCCACCCAAATCCTATTGCTGTATGTATATGCATCAACCCAATTTTCTTATATCATATTTATATTGGTTCAGAAATGGAGTAAGAAAATCCTGTTCCTCTATGTATATGTACAACAAATTTTCTTATGCCACATTTATATAGGGTATCGCAGTTTTCTATCGTTGCGCGCGAAGCGCGCCCGATTTTTGGTAAACGCAATCAAGCCTCAGAGAAAGGAAGGATAGATCAACATTCCGGTTTTATGTTTATAGTAAGCAAGGCCTGTAGGTTTTAATTTCGCAAATGCCGAAATTATTATTATTCATTTGCGTGAAGCAGTCCAAATGACGAATTGCTATACTTGTAACGTCGAAGTCACGCTTACCTAAGTGTTCTTTCTTTGAACATAGTGACTGCCTGTCAGGTCTATCACTGCAAGGGCATTTTTGGGAGAGTTTGTTTTCCTTGGCAAGACACTTGTTCTTGTAAGGCAATGTCTTTGTTGCGCGAGTTCTAAGAAATTATACTAGTTTTATTCTTTATGCGCGCGAAGCGCGCCGAAATTTTGGCAGCTCCTTTTCGGACTTCAGGTTTCGCTGCTTCATCCATTTTTTGAATAAATATGCAGCCTCAGAGAGCTTTTTAACGAGAGCCGAGCCCAAGCCATGTTTTTGTAGGATTTTTATTTTCTAGCTTGAATCTCTGCAAGAATATTTTTTCGGAAGGATTGGCCTTGCGCGAATTTTTTTTGGGAATTGCCACCCCCCCTCCCCCACTTTTTAATGGTCCACCCCTAACCAGCTGAGCTATCCAGGTCAGACTGGGAGCAGGACATATTAGAGTCCGATTTGTTTTTTGGAGAGCTGCTCTAAGATCTGCAGTTCGAGTTCCCTGTGGTAAGTGACAAATTAGGTACTAGTGGCACTTTAAAGTCGATTGGTCAGGACAAACGCTGCGTCATGGACCCTATAATATGGGAGATGGAAGCTCCTAATCATCGACTCCTGGTCCGAATAAAGGTTTGATTCATTTACCCTGCATTGTTTCGTTTTCTCCAGGGCATTGTAACAGGGGTCTGTAGGTGCGTAGTTCTTGCCCAGCAGCCATTCATAATTGCTGTACCTGTCGAAACAGAATTAAATAAAAGAAATGATATCATCATTAGAAACTCAAAGGAACGTTAAAGGGTAAGAACCGCTCAATTTGATAACAATTATATTTATATTTCTGGCCAAACGTATTCTTGCAAAGGTTTATTTAGGTTATAAATGGCTGGATAAGGATAGCCTTGTAGGCGTTGGTTTTCTGATTTTAAATCGTTTCATGTTTTGGCGAGAATCGAGCAAGAATCCTGATACGGGCGCCACTTTGACAAAACGAGGGGATGGGGGGGGGAGGCATTCTTGTACTGCAACAAATATCGGCCAGGAAACGCGCTATCGCCTTCAAATTTCCTCTCCAAACATAATGTGTGTAATTTTTTTTACAGCCATCGGGCTTTTTGGCATTCAGAGCAACTTCATAAGTTATTTTTAGTCACATAACAGCTAATAGCAAACTATTCGAGCTGTAATTATAAACTCACCTATAAAGTTTCCGGGGTAGGCGTGTGGTGAAGGCTCTGTAGCACTGGCAGGTTTAGGCTTACCGCTTGATTCCTCTGCCTCGATTTTGTAACCGCTGGGCGCGAACATGTTGGGAGTGCGGAATCCTTTCCCGGGCCAAATATTCAAATCAAACTGCAAGAATGTATTGACAATATCAAGACACTTACAAGCACCGAGGACTAGAGTCTCGACACTGGGATAGCTCGGGAAACTAGAATGCGAAAGCGGATATGGATGAGAGATAAAAGATAAAAGATAAAAGATAAAAGGGAAGGGGAAGGGGAAGGGGAAGGGGAAGGGGAAGGGGAAGGGGAAGGGAAGGGGAAGGGGAAGGGGAAGGGGAAGGGGAAGGGGAAGGGGAAGGGGAAGGGGAAGGGGAAGGGGAAGGGGAAGGGGAAGGGGAAGGGGAAGGGGAAGGGGAAGGGGAAGGGGAAGGGGAAGGGGAAGGGAAGGGAAGGGGAAGGGAAGGGGAAGGGGAAGGGGAAGGGGAAGGGGAAGGGGAAGGGGAAGGGGAAGGGGAAGGGGAAGGGGAAGGGGAAGGGGAAGGGGAAGGGGAAGGGGAAGGGGAAGGGGAAGGGGAAGGGAAAGGGGAAGGGGAAGGGGAAGGGAAGGGAAGGGAAGGGAAGGGAAGGGAAGGGAAGGGAAGGGAAGGGACAGATAGGCACTTTGATCCTATACCTTTTTCTTCAGGAACTTCCCGGGCCTCTCCGATTGATTGTACCATATTTCAAACTGTTTGTCGATCGCTTTTGACGCCAACTCCAGCCCTTTGTCAACTAACTGCCCTTTGGCGTCACCCATCATGCCTTTCCAATCAATCTTTGTAGGTTTTTTGATGGCACTGCTAGCTGGAGCCTTCTTGCCACCATTATTGACACCATCGTTTTGAGGGCGTGCGTCAAGGAGGCCTAAAATGAAATACGACGATCCCGTCTTTAAATGTAACAGTTTTCTCTCTCTCTCTCTCTCTCTCTCTCTCTCTTTGCTTCGTCTGACTGAAGGAACAAAAGGCGCTGCAGGAAATGTTTCGAGTTCAGATTTTTCCAAACTATATCGGAACAAAATAGTTGTAAAAGTATTTGCCTCATCAAAGGTGGCGATGCGAAGAATGGACAGTCAATCGTTTTCATGCAAATTTATTCATTGTTCAGAAAAAGTTGCTGCATCATGAGAGAGGAGATTGATATCATCAATGTATTCTCGTGATAACCTTACCCAGTACAAATTTTATTGCGATCGATCATTTGTCATAAGCAGGATGACAAGTATGGTTATTTATCCTGAAAACCAGTGACTATGATTCTGTTTTGATATACCTTTTTGCTCCCATGAAGCATCGTGGTCTTCACCAAATGCACCAAACAGTTGTGATGGTGAAAAGTTTAGTATGATTTAGGTGCGTATGTATACACCTAATTCGAAAAAGGTTGCTTTCGCGTTTGACCTTTGGTGTTTCAATTATAGCGTGAAACAAAGGAATTATTTGCTTCAGTGATCACGAAACAAAGGCGTTCAATGACCAAAGGCCAATGACCAAAGCGACCTTTTCTGAATTAGATATAAACAGTAGCAGGGACATTTGCATACGCATGCGCGGCTTACATTTTTTGTACTCGCTTATGCCTCAGAAAGAGGTCATGACAGCTCAATGTTTACGGGATTTGATCCTGATATGTGGAACGAAAATGAAATGCATTACTCCAGAATTTGCCTAGAAGTTTCTATCTATGTCTCTGCTGCCTATTCTATGGAAAGGAACATTCAAAAGGTTCGAGTTGTTATCAAGGGACATTCAAAGAAACTGAAGCTTCGTCAATATGGCAGCCATGTTGTATTGTTACATCCCGGAATTGGAGGTTTCTTGCTCATTTTAAAGGAGAACCTGAATCAATGCACATATGGTTTCTCTATAATAAGCATTGGGCATGTTTTGAAGTCAATCTTGATAATTCGCGTTTGCGATTGTCGAGAACACCAGTGAAAATTATGTTTGATTTCAGTTTACAAGTAAATTATATTGAATGCTCCGAGCCCGCTAGAATTCCAGCAAGGCCATTTCTCCATTTTAAATCATTGTTGATTGTACTCAACCAAGCAAGGGTATCACCAAGAAACCATTAAACTAGCCATGAAAATTCGCTTTCATATGAATTATACTTTTGAACTCAAATGACTGATTATTATGCGTAACACTCTTGAAGCCGATACCACCACAGAACGACAAATATATCGTATTTATGTATCTGACTGATGTCGCAATACTATAAGGTTGATGAGAGTACAGATAAGACAGAGATCGCTTTGAGTTAAATACGTATAAAAATAGCAATATTTCGCCATCAATTTTTGTTGCATAATTTGCTATGGTGGCCTCTTCTTTGATGTGCTGTAGAAAATATCGAGCTCATTTCTCCATCTTAGTTTTAGCATGATTTTAACCAGAAATGAACAAACTGTTAATTTGTTTACCTTTTCTTGAGTTCAAAATTCGCCAGCATAACTAAAAAAAAGTTTTCATTGTAGTACTTTTTTCTGTTGCACGTGCAGGTCTTTAACGACTTTCAGTATCAGTAATGTATACATATTTCATCCATTTTATTTTTCGGCCAGATCTTCTGAATTGTTAGCTGGGGCATTTTCACACCATCAAGGTTATGATACTATGTGACAAAATATGAAACTAAAGAGCTATAGGGATGGCCTCTAGGCAAGATAGGGGTTGGATGTTTTGAGTGAATATGTTTCTGCAGCGTCTTAAAAATGACTTGTTCTGGCAAGAAATAAAATAAATTAAACGTTTCCATTTGTCGTTCGTTGTAAATGTCGTAATATTGATCGTGGCAGTCGTCCAGGGCTATCAACTTCGGTGGGCGGGTCTTCAATTTAAAATTGAAACTTGTATGTATACCATCAGAAATCCTGAAATTAATACATTTTCTTCTGAATTTGGCAGTGGCTTTTCTATGGTAGCACATCGTGGTGTTCAAGCTGCATGCCATCATCGTCGTTTGAAACAATTCATGGCTTAAAATTGGAGTCAGAACGTGCTCTGTCGACATCTTGTTTGTTGCTCACACAGAACACTAAGAGCTTACCGTAAATATTTTGAATTACAACAAGAAAAAAGAAAAGTGCGAGCTGAAAACTTCGCGCCATTTTTTTCAACTCCCACTAAATCAATGGAGATTGGCGGTTGTAGCGCCCGTAATCACATTGAATTGGTCGGCGGATTCGTGCATGCGCGGTACAAAAGTCCCTGCTACTGATATAAACCTAATTCAGAAAAGGTTGCTTTGGCCATTGAACGCCTTTGTTTCGTGGTGACTGAAGCAAATAATCCCTTTGTTTCACGCTATAACTGAAAGACAAAAGACCAAACACCAGCTCAACCTTTTCCGTCTTGAGGACCACAATTTTGTCTACCCTCCATGGAAAATGTTAGTTGTCCCCTCCGATCGGCGAACTACAGAAAATGACAAACTTACCATTGTAGGCCAAGAAAGATGCGCACAAACAAATAGGAAAAACCTCTTTACATCAAACTCCATCAGCAATTATCTGAAAGACTTGAACAACACCAAAAATCAAGTCATGAAATTAAAAGACAATGGATACATATAGATATAAACCTGAAGATTCATAGAGTTCAATATTTCAGATACTGAGGTCTAAGCGTAAGATAATTCGTGACAAGAGCGGCATTGTGCAGATCATTAAAGAAAAAGAGAAGGAATCATGAGACAGGACAATATTCGATGTTAAAGTGTAAATATTTTCCATCCTTTCAGCTGCCTTTAAATGCGCTCTTTTTGTTTCATAACGAGTCTAGAGAAACTTTATCATAACCAATCACTGTACGATCTACCTTAAAGGACAGAACTGCCTGTTCTTGAGGTGTGGATCGGAGGACAAATATTGGTAAATGAAAAAAATAGTTAATGCAAATTTCTTCGCTCCTATCACAATGCCCTTTTTATTCACGCGAATCTAGACGAAATTAATGATACCCATGCACAATTAACCAATTTACCTGAGCTTTTCCGCGTCCACTTTGACTGTCGAGGGCCCTTTGAATTATAGAGGCGAATGACCTGTCTTCCCAAGCAATAGAATGGCCTTTGTTGAAATAACAATGATATGCTGCAATTACAGGTTGACCTTTTCACAGGTCAATGGCAAACTTACGGTTCATGATTTCTTTCATTTTAGCGCGTTCGTGCAATATTAACGAGGCAAAAAATAACTGATGCTTGCTTTTTTAACAATTTACAAAATCTAACTGATCAACACATAGCACGCGAATTGAAAGCCACATAATTATATATATATATATATTGTGGCCTTTCTTTTTGTATTTTGTTTTAAAGTTTGAAGTCAGATGACCTTTTAAAAGATTCCACTTTTTTGTATTCAGAAATCTATTATTAATAGAGACTAGCTATTGCTACGCTACTTAGATCATCGAGAAGAGATCGAGATTTCGTTGTTTTGGTTTGAAAACCAGCCGCCATAGATAATCATGATCAATAATGTTTTGCTTTGTATTTTTGTTTCAGGAAAATAATCTGTCAAGTGTAAATAACATTTATTGATCTTCCATTTTATGATCAACTTTGAAGATATTTTTTTCCGGGAGAGGCGGTGAAAGACGTTATTTTTAAAAAAAATCGCAAAACTATTCGCAAAAAAAAACGATGGAGCTAAAGTTCCTTTGTTGACAAACATTGAGCAGTTTGCCACTTCAGATTGTAATTACTAAAACATGCTCAATCTTCCCATGCAAAAAAAAAAAATGTTTTATTGTTTCGCATACTAGGATAAAAACCTTTTGTCGCAATTCGAAGAATCGAAATACAATTTTTCTTTTTTTTCAAGGGGCCCACACTCAGGCAGTGTACGTGACTCTTCTAATCGGTGGAGCTTGTGCTATGTAGGAAATAAAAGAAACTCATGGTGGCTGAAATGTATTCTTTATTTATTGGAGTGACAACAAGCATTTTTACTCTTCACAATTCCCACAAACAATATTAATATTTGATGTCAAGCTGACAAAAGCAAAACTCCTTGTCAGAGTTCTTATCACGTCGCACATTAACAAGACTAGTTAATCAAACGTTTCAGTCGCCATAGTAGGGGCTAGTGTTCCCACAGTTTGTTCTCGCAAACTTTCGCGCGTGCTACCATCAGGCTATGGTACATTTAAAAATGTGTTCTATTTCTTAAACACTTCTAAATGAGTCTTAGCTCGTACCTTTTCATCACTGGTACATGCGCAAGCACAATGAATGAGTATTTGTGAAAACTCATAGGATCTGCAAACATATTTGCAAAGACGGCGTGGACGGAAGTATAGGTGATGTTTACAATAATAAATTCAGTCGATACGTTCCTTTCTTCTTTTAAATGCATGAACTGCTCAGAATCGTCCAGTTAATCCGCGTAAAACTAAGACGATCACCTGTTAGATTGTTGGAACTTCAAAACGTATTTCTATTAGCTCCCGGCAATCTCCGACCTGAAATCCGTCAAGGTTTTATTAACGGCAATGAACGTGTTCATTTTTCAGTATTAAAGTGTTCATTCTCAGTATGATCGGACATTGTTCGTCCCTATTTTTTCGTTTGGGAACGGTCAAACAGCCCACCACGATTTTCCCTGGATTCGAAAAGTAAAAGAATATAAATGTTTTCTAGAGCAAAGACCGTTCCCAGCAGCAAAATTTTATGGAAAAATGGGTCGAATTGTGAAAACAAAATTTGGGGTTGATGTCAAACTTTTGAAAGCCATTATCAACCACTATTTGCGGTCGTGTCCAAGTCGCTGACCATAAGTTGTCGGCCTCTTTCTTTCGACAGGGAAAATGTTAAATATTCCGCTATGACCGCAACATTTTTCTTTGTTTACGGAACTGTGCAGTCCAGCCCAACGTAGGCCTGATCTTCTTTCTGTCAACCAAGGGCAAAGACAAAGCACAAAATTATCTAAGAAGAGAGTCCCGTACATTCCCAGTCAGCACTATCCAAATAGTTCCGCCCCAGGAAAAAAGGGCCATGTCATGTTAAATGCATTATACTTTGACAGTGTTCTGGTGATAAGAAATTTTACTGTCGAAAACCCTTATTCACTTTTCAATCATCAATGATGAAAACGTCTTGTTTTTTGTTTGTTTGTAATTCTCCGGAATTTAATTGCAATCATAATGCGGGCGAGGAAAGATACATTAAATTACAAACAAACAAAGTCAACTGTATCTGAGCAATCTCTCGCTGATATGAATGCAATGGTAAATCAGAATTCCTGACAAAAACTACAAAAACAATTAAAATATCAAGAGTCTTGCATCATAATCACAATAGTAAGGCCACCAGTCAAGATAAACTAATCCAGTTGTGGGTTTAACACGCAACGACACCTTAACGACCTTTGACCTGTAAAACAGAAACGTGTATCACATGTTCACAAAATTTAAGAAAATGCTTGCACTGATGTTCAATACTTCACACGGATGCTAGCTTCGAGGTGTTTGTGTGTTACTTAGACAGAATCAACACAACAGAAAGCACGCGGCATCAAATTCTAAAGGTGTGATTAACAGGTTTTTTCCTCACTTTTTTATTTTTTATTTTTTTATTCTTTTCGTGCATTTTGTTTTCTTCTTCTTCTAACGGGTAGATTTTCACGCGAAGCGTAGCCAAGCAAATTTCCAAAATAGGGCACGGCCGCGCAAAATTGAAAGTTTGTTTAATCAGTTTTTTTTATTAATCGAGATATTAACTTTAAGTATGGCTTTGTTTTAGGCGTATCCCTTTTCTTTTTTCAAGAAATATTGTGTGTAACAAACATTTTAATGAGGCCACTCCGGGTTCTAAGATCGCCCAAGATTGCGCGTGGTTTCAACCAAAGGCCTTCTCCGGGCCCTTATCGCCTATAAGATCGCCCAAAATCGTAACATGAAATATTATAGAAAAAAATCACAAGATTGCCTAAGATCGCCCAAGATTGCGTGTGGTTTCGTCAAGTCCTACTCCGGATTCGACCGGGTCCTAAGACCGCCTATAAGACCGCCTATAAGACCGCCTATAAGACCGCCTATAAGACCGCCTATAAGACCGCCTATAAGACCGCCTATAAGACCGCCTATAAGACCGCCTATAAGACCGCCTATAAGACCGCCTATAAGACCGCCTATAAGACCGCCTATAAGACCGCCTGAGATCCATTCGCCAAAAATCGCAAAATGAAATATAGAAAAATGCACAAGAACGCCTAGATTGTCCAAGATTACGGCGATCTTAGGACCTGGAGTAGTCCTTGTGCACGGGCGGCGGAGCATCCTATATATATTTGAAAATGTCACAATGTAATATTTACTCTTACGGTGTCTGAGCCTAATGTCAAAACAAAAAGCAGACGTTTCTGTTAGTTCTGTTCCTTTTCTTCTTTACGTGTAAATATATATATATATACAAAAAAATATATCTAGCGTCAAAAAGTGCGAGTGCTCGAGCACCGCTGCTTTCCCTTTCCCTGGTCCTGGTCCGCCGCCTATGTTTTATACATAGAAAGCTAAAGCTTGTGACATGAACCTAATATGAGCCTGGGTATACCATACTAAGAATGAACCTGGGTACCGTATATTGAACCTGGGTACCCACGGATTTAGAAAATTTAGAAAAAATGATTGTAGCGCACTAAACGTTGTGGTAATAAACGACAGAAAAATATGAAAACTCCTTGCAATCTGGCTGTAGCATTTGCTATCGCTGCAATAGTCTAAATCCGTGAACCCATCGTGAACCTGGGTACCGTAGCATGAACCTAAGTACTGTATGTTGAACCTTGGGGTGGGTTCCGTAACCAGTAACATGAACCTGGGTACCGTAGCGTGAACCTGGGTACCGTATCGTGAACCTGGGTACCGTATCGTGAACCTAAGTACCGTATCGTGAACTTAAGTACAGTAGCATGAACCTGGGTACCGTATCGTGAACCTAAGTACCCTATCGTGAACCTAAGTACCCTATCGTGAACCTAAGTACCGTATCGTGAACCTAGGTACCGTATCGTGAACCTAAGTACCGTATCGTGAACCTAAGTACCGTATCGTGAACCTAAGTACCGTATCGTGAACCTAAGTACCCTATCGTGAACCTAAGTACTGTATCGTGAACCTTGGTACCGTATCGTGAACCTAAGTACCGTATCGTGAACCTAAGTACCGTATCGTGAACCTAAGTACCGTATCGTGAACCTAAGTACCCTATCGTGAACCTAAGTACTGTATCGTGAACCTAAGTACCGTATCGTGAACCTAGGTACCGTATCGTGAACCTAAGTACCCTATCGTGAACCTAGGTACCGTATCGTGAACCTAGGTACCGTATCGTGAACCTAAGTACCGTATCGTGAACCTAAGTACCGTATCGTGAACCTAAGTACTGTATCGTGAACCTAAGTACCGTATCGTGAACCTAAGTACTGTATCGTGAACCTAAGTACCCTATCGTGAACCTAAGTACTGTATCGTGAACCTAAGTACCGTATCGTGAACCTAGGTACCGTATCGTGAACCTAAGTACCCTATCGTGAACCTAGGTACCGTATCGTGAACCTAGGTACCGTATCGTGAACCTAAGTACCCTATCGTGAACCTAAGTACCCTATCGTGAACCTAAGTACCGTATCGTGAACCTAGGTACCGTATCGTGAACCTAAGTACCGTATAGTGAACCTAAGTACCGTATCGTGAACCTAAGTACCGTATCGTGAACCTAAGTACCCTATCGTGAACCTAAGTACTGTATCGTGAACCTTGGTACCGTATCGTGAACCTAAGTACCGTATCGTGAACCTAAGTACCGTATCGTGAACCTAAGTACCGTATCGTGAACCTAAGTACCCTATCGTGAACCTAAGTACTGTATCGTGAACCTAAGTACCGTATCGTGAACCTAGGTACCGTATCGTGAACCTAAGTACCCTATCGTGAACCTAGGTACCGTATCGTGAACCTAGGTACCGTATCGTGAACCTAAGTACCGTATCGTGAACCTAAGTACCGTATCGTGAACCTAAGTACTGTATCGTGAACCTAAGTACCGTATCGTGAACCTAAGTACAGTAAGTACTGTATCGTGAACCTAAGTACCCTATCGTGAACCTAAGTACTGTATCGTGAACCTAAGTACCGTATCGTGAACCTAGGTACCGTATCGTGAACCTAAGTAGTACCCTATCGTGAACCTAGGTACCGTATCGTGAACCTAGGTACCGTATCGTGAACCTAGGTACCGTATCGTGAACCTACGTACCGTATCGTGAACCTAAGTACCGTAGGGTACCGTAACATGAACCTATACCGTAGAATGAGCCTAAAAGAAAATGGCGACATTGGGACCCGACAAGGGCCGCAGATAATGCGTTCAAGTGGTCGGGCTGATAAGGATGAATTCGGTAAAAAAGTGATAGGGCTATAGCCCCTCCCCTTCCGTGGACCCTGCCCGAAGTTCCAGCTACTCAAGTGTATTAGGGAAGAGATCAAAACACTTGTACTCGAATGGTGCCCAATTTGTTCAGGGGAGGTGGTGGGTCCCGGCATCTACCCCCTTAGGTACCCAATACCCCTTTTTCAGGAGTAATTTTCTAAGAGCATGATCTAGGGGTACCTGATTTTATTGCACATATGGACTCCTCTCGCTGCGAGGAAAGCGTTGGAGTATACACACTTTTAATATCTATTTTATTTAAGGAGATACTTGCTCTAAAATTCAGCTCTGAGAGGTAGGTGGCTCCGGCACCTCCCCCCCCCCCCCCCCCAAATTGGGCACCCATAGAAGTACGGATGTTTTGACCTCTCCCCTTAAGGCCTGGGTCAGCTCAGAAAATCGACAAAATTGCAAAAATTCAATTATCTTTGCTAACCATTAATGATGGGCATGAATTTTTCAGGATAGTCAACAGTCGTCGAGTGAAATGTTTTAGTATGGAATTTGGGCTGATACACTGGTCATGTGGCCAGTCACGTGACATTTTCATGTTTCAAAACTCAAAATTTCTCCGGTGGTGAGTTTAATCACTCCTTATGGAAAAGTTAATACCTAATAATATTTCTGTTTTGGGGTTCTTTATAGTGGTGTCTTAGCTGGTGAAAAAGTTGGCTCCTTTAAGGTGTTTTAAGGGGCTGATATGTCGATTGGGTCACGTGACCTGATTCCGACCCTTATATCTCGTTAGCGATAAATGATAGCTCAGCAGCCAAGACAGTACGATGTTACTATTCCTGAGGCCTATCCATTTTCACCATAATGGTATAGTTAGATGTTTTCTCCATCACCGGAAAAGCAATTTACTTTTTAGTCACGTGACATGACTTGTGACGTCACTCCGTAATAAAAAATAACACCAAAATTTTTAGTTCGTCGAGGTTTATCACTACACCAAAAATTAGCCTGCCTTAAATAGATTAAAGCAATTTAAGGCAAATTTTACGTTTTGGGGGACTAGCCCCAAGTCCATTTAGAATCCCAGACCTTAACGCGCTTGAGTACACAGTAGGTAGCTGTAATACTCTTATCGTCCTTTCCTTGTTGCTCTCTTTGCAGGGTCGTCCTATTCCTTGACAGGATGAAGAGTTTGTTGCTCTTTACCCTGCTGGCTCTCAATGTCACAAATGCACGTATGTCTATAATCTTTCTTTTACGATCAATCAGAAACATATAAGTGAGTTGAAACGTGTAACAAACATACATTACTTTAGTGCTAAGCTGCGGAATATTCGCAGAATAAACAATTGAACAGATTTTGAAAATAATGTTGTTGCAAGACTTCAAGATGTTAATTGTTAGTATATTATCACTTACCACTGTGTTGCTCTACTTTATATGAGCGAAAAATGAAATGTTATGAAGTGAAAACCTACTTGGGTTAGCAGTCGAGAGTTCCTTATTGACCAAATATGGTCATAAATTCATCTTGAATAATCCACAGCTTCGTTCGCTGTTACATGTTTCAACTAAGTTATATGTTTCTGGATCAATACAACACAACAGAAATACACCCGGGGGGATGACTCAAATATGTTTGGTCGGGGATGATCGTTGTATCTTTCAGGGGTTAAAATCATGGGGTTTCGTCTCTTTTAGGGTCGAAATATATATACCGTTTCCGGGAAACGTTGTCACTGAAAAAAGCAACAAAGCCTGGTGCGCTAGGGAGTATGGGTAGAGATTTATTTGAATTTCTGTAAAATATTAGAAAGAAACATACTAATGTGCTGAAATTTAATGATTTTACCTGTGGTTGCGATCCTGTCTGAGTTCAGACCAAACTGTAACAGTTTAGATGCCCCCATTATCCTTTGCGCTTCAAGCTTATAGGCTTTTTGGGTGACAACGTTTCCCGGAAACGGTATATATATATATTTAGTCAAATCACGCTAGTGGTCTATTATCAATGCTGCGTTCTGATTGGTTGAGCTACTAGTAGGTTATAAGTTATAGCCTACTAGAAGCGAAAAGTGTCGGATTTGAAAGCCAGAAAATGGCAAATGACCAGAACAAAAAAAATTGTTGGCCAATACAAATTGACTTACTAGTGTGATTTGAGCCATTCGGCCTTCGGCCTCATGGGCTATTGACTCAGAGCCCATTCGGGCTCGATGAATAATTGTTAAATATATATCGTATTAGACTGACATTTAAGTGTAGCATCGCTGGATATTTTTTCGAGTCTGAAGTATTTTAAAATAAGAAGACAAGAAAAATTATTCCAGCGATATGCAACACTAAAAATGTCTAATAAGTTATTTATTATCCAATTTATTTTTCGCGACAAAATAAAGCAGGCAGAGTCAAAATAATCGCTGTATATGTGGACTTGTGCGTTCCAGTCTTACTCCTGCGATATTTTTATCGCCTGAGACAAAGTTGGATAAGAATTGTCTAAATTGTGTTGTCTGATGATGGTGCTTTAAATTAAAACCGTGTAAGAAGATAAATTAAGAGAGATTACTTGACGAGAATACGATAAATCATGTTAGACAACATTTTACTCAAACGTGGAAATTTCTTGATCTTTTACTTTACCTGTCTCCTTCGCACCTACTTGGCACATAAAGGCCTCATCTTTTAGGTTAACAAATTATTTGCGCCACGCCATGTTTGGTATCTTTTAGGTGTGAAACCGAAAATTTCCGACAAGCATCCCCGACCAAAAAAATATGGGAGTCGATCCCCCCCCCCCCCCCCCCCCCCCAGGAAAACAACACAGAACAATAGAACAGAATAGAACAGAACAGCATGTCGACCGCTTTAGGCAAAACATCAAAAACAAAAATTATCTTTATAACATTGCGCAACATACACTAAGGCAAAACGATCATGTCTTTCTCTGAACTTATGCCTTCCGCAGCTTGCACCCGAGGCGAAAATTATGGTTTAAAGTCAAAATTTATCGTTCGTTGTTGTGTAGATCACAGGCCATGCAGTTAATCTTATGCATCAAAATCTCACGCATATCAATAAAATTTCGCCAAACCGTCGAATTGCCGAGGTAGCAAAACCTCCTGATTACGAAATTTTCCTTACCTTATTTGAAAAGTCTGTAAGTATTTTTCATATCAAGATAGTTCCTTGGTAAAAATTGTCGACTTTCTTCAAAGTCATTATAAGGAACTATCTGCATATTGTCCATCGCTGTAAGAATGCAGAACACGGAGGAAGTCAGATTTTGTACTGACTGGCTTTTCTTGATGCATTACCTGTAAATATTTCCAGTCTGTTTACAAATTCTTCAAAAACTCATAATTATAATACTAGATTTGCCTCATCTGGCAACTTTCAAATAAAATATTCAAGAACAAATTATGTTTTAAAGTCAATACCTAGAATTGGTGCCAAGGTGTGGAACAGCATTCCTTTAAGCATTCGTTCGCTCCCAAAACAAAAATTTAAAAAAACGCTTCATCTTCAATTAATATCTATTCTTGCTGAGGAGAATAAATATATTGATATGCCAACACTGATAAACAATATGCAAAATTCTGATGCTTGATTTTACGTAATTCCTACTTTCTCTTTTGAAATACTAAATCCTGTTGTTCAACTCTTTTTCTCTTTTTATGTGTCTTCCATTTTTCTTTTTCTCAAATGGTTATTATATATATATATTTCCTGCCCGCCTAGATTAGCTTTGCTACCTGCGGGTTTGGTAATGATAATTGTATTTTGTAAATAGAAATAAACTTGAACTTGAACTTGAACTTGAACTTTCCTCGGCATCTGTGTTCTTGTGTAGTGAGACAGGAATCGGAAGAAAACAGCACTACAGAGAGCAAACGCGGGGTCGTTGCTGCGAAAGCAGGAACAATGCTTGCAAATAAGGGAGTAGAGATGGCGGGAAAAGCGGCTCAAATGAGGTTTAAAAACATAAATGAGCAGCGTGAAAGGGCGGACGCATTCCGAGAAAAGAAGGTCAGTACTTAAAGAGGCACTCTAGCAGACTTGCCTGACAAGCAAATAATTCAAATCGCAATCCAATTCCATCCTCTTGATAATAGATAAAAACACCATAGATTTGTATTATTTAACAGTTAAACGGTCATTTAACAAACCTGGACTGTTATTTTGGTTATTCCCGGTAAACTTAAATGCGTGTTGGCGATTAGAACACAGGTTCCCCAAAAAATAATAATTTAAATAAAGCTGAAGTGGTTTCAATACCGTAATGTTTGTTATTGACTTCACTTACATGAACCTTTGCTTCGCTAGTGACTGTAGTCAGTCATCAAATATCCCTTCTGTAAGATAAATAATAGAACAATAATAAACGTCCATTCAGTCATCCTGTACTTTTACGATAAATTTGAGTTTTGAGTCCGTTTTTAGCGATTTTTATTTGACCCCTCTCTCCTCTATATAATCTCTTTCAAAGGTTGGAGACTTCGACAACACCTCCCGAGCGAAAACAGCCATAAAAAATAAACCTGCCGAAACAAACGCTCGAATCCTCTCAAAATCGACACTCGGCGATAGTGAAAGGATAGAACTATTCATCTCAACCAATCCGCGACGGTGCAAAACTTACGTTGTTTGGGAATTTCAGGTCGAAAAATCGGCTTATTCCATGTCTCTCAAGTCGTACGACAAATCTTGCGTGCAGAAAAGCCGTTGAAAACCGGCAGGTACAAAACGCAGGTCACAGGTCAACATTAGAACGAGTCTACTTGTGATCTGTGATCTGTGACCTGCGCTATTGTTGACCTGTGACCTGCGTTTTTACCTGCCGGTTGAAAAGCAATCATTCGAATGTCTAAAATCAGCGATAGATTCAAAACAGGCTGCCCTCGCCTTTGATTGGCGAATGTAACAAAGCGAAAGCAAAAACCGAACCAATCAGAGGCGAGGGTAGCCATGCTTGCTCGCTTGATTTTAGACGTTTGAATGATTGCTTTTCAACCGCTTTTCTGCACTTTTCGGCTTTTTCTTACTGAATTTTCACCATGTTTTGCTCGGGCGGTTATAAGGATGCCAGATTTTATTGCATAATGTACTTGCCTCGTGTAGAGTACGATTATGAGCATGGCAATACCATTGTTTTGACCTCTAGGTCCCTGTCCATATTCACAATAACTTTCCAAATCCTGGACAGGTAAAGTTCGAGCTGGATTCCTCCCCCGGTTGGAACATGACTGACCTGTTTGTACCCTCTGGATACAACCTTCGCGTGGACAGCGAAACAGGCGACGGCAAGGAGGATACGACGACACTAAAGGAGGAACCTGCATATGTCTACGCCAATGGATTTGTTGGACCCGCTATCATGAATGGTTGTTATGGCAGCGGATACGCGCAAGGGGATCCTTGCTACGCTCCTTATGAAAAAACTACACAATGTAGGGTACGCAAAATGAAAGGTGTTGACATGTATTTTAGTCATGATGTCCTTTCACGCCGACCGGGCCAACCGTCAACCATTTCTCCCGGTCTTGAAGAACGAGATGAGCCAGTATCTTCCATCTTTTTAGTCAGCTTTAGACTAGACAGTCGTGGGATATACACCTGTTTCAATTAACGTTGCTCTGCAAAACGTAAAAACCATGAACCATGCTTTATAAGTCGTAATGTTAATTCCTGCCTAAAACGAAGCGGTTCATGCCAAATTGTGTCTCAAAGTAGTAAACGCAGTGTTTTTGGGTGATTTTAGTTTAGTTTGGTTTGCAAAACTCGAAGAAAATACGAGAAATAGCGTCTTCATAATGATGCATGGTTCATGGGTTTACGTTTTGCAGAGCAACGTTAATTGAAATAGGTGTATGTGTTGTTTGGTTAACCAAAACAGTGGCCCAACATTTCTTCAAGTGGATTGTCACTCCTCGTATAGCTCGCTATTGCAATATAAGTGTGAATTTTGTAATAGACCTTTTTCCAAAATGGCCGCCGAAATTCAAATCAATTTTCGTTAAAAAATGAACACCAGCACTAGAACACACATCATCACTTTAGTAAAACTACAAAATTTCCCTGCATTATATACAATATCTTCCGAGAAAACGAACGTTGAAAATGTGATAATTTACAGACATTTGTACTGGGGGTATGCGTCATACCCCCACTCATACAAATCTCTGTAAAATTTTCAATTTTCAGACATGGCATTTGGCATAGCGAAAATTTAAAGTATTACTAATGTGAGGATACTCTTGAGTGCAAGTATTTGATTTTCAGTCAGTTTAATTTTAAGACATGTGAATTTGCGGCGGCCATTTTGGAAAAAAGTTCTATTATGCTGTCTAATGTTGTTGATGGGTGTAGAATATGATGGAAGGTGCTGGGTTTATTGGGGTCGGATTTGACGGAAGAGGAGACTACAGTCCGGAGTCGCGACGAATGAGTATCATACAAAGGAACTGCGCCGCAAAAAGCACGTAAGTGAAGGGACACGTTCATGAAAATGGAATGTAGTTATTGCCAACGAGCAGCCGAGCCAAGAGGCGAGGCTGCGAGGCAGCAGCATTATAGAGCCGTGCGAGGAGAAAAATTCCCATGGATACGTTTCTGCAGAAATTTCCAAGGGACACTTATGGGGAGTGTTTGGAATTCACGTGGATAGCCATGAGACATCCGAACACTTCTTTTACCATGCGAAATTCAGCTTTTCCCATGGATGGGTTTCTGCAGAAATTCCCTATGTTGTCTCCGTTTTCATCGCCATTTTGACTTGTAGTGCAAACCCTGCAAAACTCCACAGAGGTGCAAATAATCCATAGTCATTACACGGCGAAAATATCACACTAAACATATTCAGCAAACTTAGCCAAACAATGCATCTTCGTTTCTCCAGGTCCTTGCGCTTTCTATAAAGCAAGCGTTTACAACTTCTTCGTTTAAAGGCCCATCTCCAACCGAGAGCCTTTGCGTATTCTTAGCCAATCAGAGCGCCCGAAAAACAATGGATCAATTTGAAAACAAAAGAAAACGGTGCGCAAAGGCTCCCGGTTGGTGATGGGCCTTTAACGCATCTGCTTCTGTCAGGCCTTTGCACATCAATGAACATAGATTTTACAGGCATCAGTATGCCAGTATACTGAAATCTAATTGGCTGATTTAATTTGGTGCTTCATTTTGATTGGCTGAGAAAAAAAAAATGCGATTTAGACTCGCACTGTTGTAAGCCAATCAGATTGCAGGGATTGACAGTGATTTCAAAATGAATACAATAAGCATATATTTTACAGGTATCAGTATGAAGCTTTGTCTTCCGCGCAGCCCGTCCTTTTGCGTGCATGAATGACACAAATGAAGGGCTGCGCGGGAACCTATATGAAGCTAAACTAGAAATTTCTAAAAGAAAGTCAGGTGCTGCCCAGTTATTGCAAGAAAACACTTTTTTCTCTCTAAATTCAAGTACAAATGCAAATCCTTAATTATTGTCCTGCCTTTCTAGGTTCGGGAGCGAGGATGTACCAGACACCATGAACGTGTTTGGTATATACGACACATCCGCCAAAATGTCCACCTTAATTGTTTCCTGGCCTTTCTAGGTTCGGGGGCGAGGATGTGCCAGACACCATGAACGTATTCGGTGTATACGACACATCCGCCTACATGTCCACCTTCTCGTCCAGGTCAGAATACCGTCAGTATTTACAGCAAGAGTCTGGCACTTCCGGTTCATTCTTTGGGTTCTACGATGGCGTCAAGAAAGCTTGGGGCAGCTCCACCAGCTCTGCATCGCAATCATTCTTATGCATGTTCGACATTGATGTCGTTAGGTATAAAATATGGATAGAAATACTGCGCGCTTCGGTAGACCGTGAACAGCCAATAGTTGTTTCCATAAGTTTTGTAGTTTAATTTTCACGTTTAGGTTCAGTATAATTCTCGAAAGTATGTTGTCAAGGCGTGTCATGATGTTGTCATCATGAGCTCGCCTTGACAGCATAAGATTGAGACAAAAAAAACATAAAAAGAAACGCTCAAACTAAACTACAAAACTTATCGACAAAATTAGAAGCCTGTCCACGCGCAACCGAAACGCGCTATAAACTCATCTATTAAGCATAAGAGCACACCTTTCTATGACTTCATCAGCGAAGTAGAGCACGCTTGATGTTGGGAGAGACACGAAAACGTTGTAAAATCACGAGCCGCGCAGGTGACTCCAACAGAAGTAAACGCGTTTTTCAGTCTCGTGTAAAAAATGGCCGGATTTTTTTTGTGCTCTAGATGTGTTAGGGACCGATTGTTTATTACGTCCCCGGGTGGTTTTCTAAATTTATTGAATGTTAAAATTCGCACCCCTCCTCATTATAAAGGCGACGCAAAAATAGCCTCCCCATAACATCGATGTTCTAAAAAGCTTACCCCCACCCTGTAACCAACCATTAACCCTGCTTGAACTAATGGAAAACAATTTACAAAAAATATATTTTGTTGTGCGCGAAGCGCGCCCTAATTTTTATGCATGAACGCATTTCACAAAACCTCAAAGAAAAGGTAGATGAACTAATTCCATTTGCTGTGTATAGTAAACAAAGATCGCAAATGACGTGCGTGAAGCAGGATCCAAATGATGAATCTTTAGCCTCGTAACTTAGAACTCACGCTTGCCTATAATAATAAGGCCTTCTTTTTTCGAACTGAGACAGTTCCGATGCTTTTACTGCAGAGCGTCTTTTTGGGGAGAGTTAGATTTTTCTCCTGGCTAAGATACATTTCCTTGTAATGACATTCGTAGACATTCCATTGCGCACGTTCTCAAAAACTTTACTGTACATTCCTATGCGCGCGAAGCGCGCCGAAATTGGGGCTCTACCTCCGTGTAAGAACCTTGGTATTGTTCACGAGTTGCGTCACAAAGCCTCTTTTGTTTAGTAGAACGAATCATGAAATATTAACTGAACACAATGGTGTCCACTGGGAATGGTTCTTACACGGAGGTATACCCGAAATTGGCGTACTCGCTGTAAGCCACGACACGATAGCTTGTACATATTATTACATATTTATTATTTAGTTTGAACCACAGTGTCTCTGAAAACATTACCCCCTGTTTTGAGAGAAGATGCCAAAAAATTACCCCCCTAAAATCTATGTCTTCAAAAATTTTACCCCCACCCAATAGACTGTAAAAGAGCAGTTTCTTTAGCCGGAAATGTTTTTTTTCCTACAAATATTGAATTTCTCTCGGGCGCCTAGATCTAGTTCAGAACGGTTTGGCTGACAGCTGTAAGAGCTGGGTTTCGTTGTAAGCTAAATAGAATATGACGGTTGCTCACTTGCTCAGCTAAGTTATCAGCATGAACAGAAATGTAAGCAAAGTATCTCAAAGTAAGACTTCGATATTTCTTGACCTACCATGGAACTAGCGCTAACACAAATTGTGAACCTTGTCCTTTAATAATTTTCACAATTTTCACTTGTTTGCTTGACCAACTGGAAACCCGCGAGCCTAATGAATTCTGATAAACATTGCTCGACCGTAATAAAACTACGTGTCAGTTATCGAAAACGCGAACTCCTAGGTCAAATGTCATTTGAATTGAACAACGTCAAGAATGCATATGGACATGAACATTGCTACCGGGACATGAAAATTGTCTATACTAACATCCCGCGCATGTACGGCGCATATATTGACCGCTGACCTCACTTTTGAGAGGGGGTAGATGATTTTGTGGACATGAAAAACACATGAAAAATCACCTCTCCGCTCGCTACGCTCGCTCCGAGCAAAAAGGCAATGGTTGAGGTTTACTGATCTCAAAAATATCTTTTATGTTATTTTTTCTTCGAGGGCACGGTAACGAATTCTGATTGGTTCTCAGAGTGCGCGCAGGGACAATATTTTCCTATCTCTGACCGAGGTCACGGTAACCATTTGCGCGCGCTTGTTTTCATCGAAAAAATTAGGGACGTGTCATTATTTAGCAGGGGGGGAGGGCTCCTATTTTTGTGGGGAGGGTCCTAATTTTTTTCGCGTGTCTAAAGGGAGGGTCCACATTTTTTTCACTCCTGTTTGGGGGAGGGTCATAATGTTTTTCAACAACATTTGGACGACGAAGAGAGTGAAGCAGATGCAACTTCTAGATCATCTGCTTTTTTACTTAATAAAAATTTCGGCGCGCTTCGCGCGCAGAAAGAATGACATATTATATGCTCTTTCAGTAACGAAGACGCTACCCTCACGCCGTTTATAACAACAAGTGTATCTTGATGAGGAAAAGCAAACTCTCCCAAAATGCCCTGCAATGATAGGCCTGACGGGAAGTCACTATGTTTGAAAGAAGACCCCATATAGGTATTAGCGTGAGTTCGACGTTACAAGCATAAAGAAATTCGTCATTTGGGCCGCGCTTCACGCATGAATCATAATAAGTTCGTCATTTGCGGCGCGCAGAACTGCGCGTATGAATAATATAACCTTGTTGGCTCAGAAACCCATCAATAGGGAGAAGCTTTCATCTAACCTATATATAGTTGAGGTAGCATTCTTCCTGGGCTCCTGACAGGCTTTGTTTACTATACCGTACACAAAACATGTTCATCTACCCTTTCTCTTAGGCTTGATGAAATGCGTTATCAAAATTCGGTCGCGCTTCGCGCGCAACGAAACAAAAGTGCGAGCCCCTTTTTCTGTAAAATGTCTTCTGAATCAGTACTAGGTCAAATAGGGGACGGGAGAGGTGGGATCACGTTAATCATTGTACTTATAGAGGGAGGATCACTGCATTTTTACCGTTTACCCAAAATCCTCTCACGTAAATAATCGAGGCGATTAATAATGACCGCGGTTCCTTAGCTTTGACAGAAGTAAGAAAAAAGTATTTGTACTTTAAGAAAAGAAAACGACATTCGCACAAGAGTCTAACTAACAGGTTTTTCAGAAAATATCTATTACATGGGGAGGGTCACAATTTTTTTTACCTACGACTGGGGAGGGTCACAATTTTTTTGTTATGTTCAAGGGGAGGGTCCTAATTTTTTTTAGCCTTGTTTGAAAAAAATGGGAGCCCTCCCCCCCCGGTAAATAATGACACGTCCCTTAAATTTTGAGTTGGAAAAAAAGTAATTTACCGGCTTTAGGTCGGTCCGTATAGGGGAAAAAAAATTAGACCTCGGCCTAGAATGTTCCAGCCCTCGGTAACAGTTTTTTCTCCCAGCCGGTAAATAACATATATATATATATTTGAGGCGATGCGAGCTAGTTAAAAAAAATACTGAAAACAGCATTTAAATGTAAAAAAAAAAGAACTTTTATTCAACATGGCTTTTTTTTCTTCTAGATATGAAATATTCAAAGACGAGGTGAAACCATCCGATCTGAGTCAGGCGTTTTTAAGAGAGTTTAACAGTCTACCAAGGTCTTATTTTGAGCCAAGAGCACCGTTAGCTTTCCGTAAGTAGCCATAAGTTATTTTTCGTTTTTTTGTTATTCTAAGTTATTCTACGTTTTTGGGGGAGGGGGGAGGGGCAGGGGGCACACAACGACTTCCCCCTGCAGAAATGATTTTGCTGTGTGCAGATGTTTCTTTTTTGTAAATATGTTGCTTGGAAAAAGTCCAAATAACCTGGTGCTGCAGCCAAACATGGCAACCAACCTTTTCAACCTGACCGTTGTCCGAATAAATAAATATGAATCCGTTTAAATTAAAGGCCAAGAATTCCCATAGGCACTTCATTTTTGTTTTCATAGAGAACTTCATTCAGCGATGGGGCACGCATTACATTAAGTCCGCCAAGTTCGGTGGCCAACTAGAATTCCGTAAAATGATGCAAGGAAGCTCCACACAAACCAAAGCACAAGCCCAGAGAGAAGCAGAGGTTTCCTATAGGGGTCTTTTCTTCAGCGCCGAATCAAAGTCAAAACAAAAGCGGGTAGTTCCTCGAAAAAGCAACAGAAGTCGTCCTCGACATCGATCTTCGCACAAGGAGGAGACCAAGAAATCGCGTCTATTCTATCTGATATGTACTCTCCTACTTTTAAAACCGAATTTAAGGTAAAGCACAGGTAGCCCAAGCTCATATATACGTTAGAAGTATATATAAGGAGAAAGAGGGCAGTTCTCGTTGAAAAGCGAAAAAAAAAAAAAACCCTAAACATGATTGAATTCGCCCATGATTTCATGTGCAATGTTGAAGAATCCCACAACATAAAACAAGCAATTTTTACGCGGTATTTTTTTATTTTAACATAGGTTTTTAATACATGATTAAACTTTGTCGTATGTTTTGAACGGCCATGAGATTGGGCTACCTGTGGATAATGTTGGTATTGTGCGCGTTGGTATTGTGCGCACATAGTGAGCAAACACCGCCTGTTTAGTCAGATGCTTAGGCCCTGTTCACACATACGCGTCTTCAAATGTGAAGTGGTAGAGCACCGGGCTTATATGATAATTTGCGGTATACAAGTGCCTACATTACATTACATTTGCGGGAGGTTGGGAGTTGAAACTCCTGCCGGACCAGCACTCAGGGTCTTTTCTAAATAATTGAGAACTCGCCATACTAACACACACTCATTGTTATAAAAACTGGGTTCTATAGGATGACTTGTTATCCAAATATGTAAAGCGCTTAGAGGATATAACGCTATATAAGCACCTACTTTACTTACTTACTTACTAGAAGCCCGAGTACACACAGTTATGCGTCTAGTTTAAATAAGGAATTCCCTCTTTGGATGACGGTTTGACAAATCAGTGATTGCTCTCCTAGAGCATGCGTGAGAGGCTCCCTTTAAAAGGACCACGGGAATGTCAAAAGTAATTAGAATAAATATGTACAAAAAGAATCGAGTCACAAATAGCTGTTATGTTTACACCTTACCATTTGTATCCGCTTCTCCTTAGTCGTGGCTAAAAGCATACCGAAATATCCCAAGGCTTTCAAGTTCCAAATGAGTCCAATCACCGATCTTCTGGACTTCCGCGCGGGGGATCTATTTCCGGACAAGTTTACAACAGGATGCGATCTAGGCAACGGTAATAAGTACTTTGAGCGTGGAAATGTAAAAGTACATTGCCACTACAAGAGCAGGAAAGACCTTGAGGAGGCCCTAAAAGATCGAGTGCGAAGTCTTAAAAGAGCAATCGAGGTTTATATGGAAGAGGTGAGATCTATACGAGGGGTACTCCCGGTACACCCGTATTTTTGGGGCAGGGGTGCTCATCGGGAACTTTCAATTTTAACCCCAAAAGGTACCAAACACGGTGTCGCTTATTGATTTTGACCCCTAAAAGGTACCAAACATGGCGTCGCCTTAGTTTATTTTGACCCCTAAAAGGTAGGACAACAGGTATTTTCCCTCGTAATTTTCTCTCGTATTTTTACGAGGGAAAATACGTCTGAAATTCAGGCTTCCAACAAGTGTGATCTGCTTGATTTGCTAGAACAACATAGCAATACAATATTTTTATTCACATTTCACTTTTTTCATATTTTACAAGGACGGTCAATTTTCAGGATAGAAAGAGATTTAATTGAGTATATATAAAGGCAACTGAAAATAAATGAGTAATTGAAAGAAATGCCTAGGGCCTATAAATGAACCGTTAGGTTTTCGGGTTAGACACTAGGCAATTAAATGCAATTAAACGGACCTCTAACAGGTACCCTCTAGAAAAAAAGGTTTTCGGATTTTAACCCCTAAAAGGTACCAGATGAGAACCGTAGCCCCGCCCAAATATTGGGGAGTCGTGAAATTTATTTTAACATGCACTGTTTATGTATTTGTTCTTTTAGTTAAGACCTTGATCCTTACGATTTACATAAGGCTGCATTCATTATGTATACTACAGGGGGGGGGGGGCAGAGGATTTTGAGGGGGGATCTCAAAATTTAGCAACTGGAAAAGGGGGGATGTCAAGTTTTTTTACATAACATGAAGGGAGGATGCATATTTTTGTTGAGGTATTATATATATTTTAAACACCGAGTTTGAACCTCCTGAAGAAATATCACTTGCACACTACTATTCTCGTGTATTTACCCTCTTTCAACCGATATGTTGAAAATAGCTGCGCGCTTCCCGCGCATAAAGACTTATAAAATTGTAAAAGGCCTTATTGTTTTATCACAATTCCTCGAGGTCCTCGTCAGTGACTTTTGTCTGCCAGACAAAACGCCTTTGGACTTTTGATTAATAGTCTTGTAGCTTTATGTTAAAATTGCTGCGCGCTTCGCGCGCACAACGGAAAACAAACCAAACAATCAAATACAAAATAAATGATACTCAGTCTATGAAGTAAGGTTCCAGTCGAGAAGCGCACCAGAACACTTGGTAGAAAGTCACTACACACAAAAGAGTACAGGAGTACCTATGATTTTTATTTGCATTTTTACGCTTTGTATTTTTTATCATTGAGCCTTGTTCTGCATCTTTTGAAAAATGTTATTGACGCCACCCTACCTCGACATATAACTTGAAAAATTGTCGGGGATGGGGGAGGGGGGGGGGGGCATGTTTTTTCTTCTGACCGAGAGGGGGGATTCGTAAAAAATATGTTGTGCCATGAGGGGATCTGAAAATTTTGCATTGTCAAAAAAAAATCCTCCCCCCCCCCCTGAATGCAGCCTAACATAGTTATGAAGCGTTACTTTGCATTTGCTATCTTGAGTAGCGAGCCTGTCCGAAAAGCCGGCGACCAAAGCCGAATTTGGATGTATTTACCTTAGTTGGAAGTGACGGTAGAGTCCCTTCTGCTAAGAATTTCTACGACATTTACCAGAAAAATAGTGAACTTTTAGCGAGAACTTTCAAAAATTTTAGCGATCTATTTTTCGATGCATCGTCCTTGTTGGATAGTTTGGCTGTCTAGCCTGAAATTCTTATTATTATGCGTAAAATGCGGCCCGATGAATTTGTCACTTTGTCACATATCCAAGATGGCGCCCATTCGCGTTTCTCGACCTAAAACTACTCTCCAACGCCTGGGCCATAGCGCCTTGTGAGGAGTTTGAAAAACACACAGGCAGCCCGCGCTGACTTTTAATACAAACGACAACACTTCCTTGATATTGTTACTGAATTCCGGCAATATTTTGTTTCGCCTTCAATACCCAATCTTTTTACAACATTTTACAGGGTCCAAAGTCTGTGTCCGATATGACTATTCCCGCTGGTCAGCCAGGATGTGAAACAGGAGGTTTTACATTGACAGGGGCTACCAACTATAATGACATCAAAACAGGGATCCGCAACCCTGACTACATGCTTATCAAGTTTGACATGAGTCACTCGATCGTTGGGAAGAAAACTGTCATATCGAAGGATATGATACGGCGAATCAAGTTCAAGTAAGTGACTCTCACTGGCTGTTTATTTTATTACCACAACGCACGCGGTTTCTCAAAATATGATTAGTCACTCGATCATTGCGTAGAAAACTGAGTGTCCGGAAAAAAGAAGACCGGAAAACGAAGACCGGAGAACGTAGATGGAAAACAAAGGTGGGAAAGCGAAGACCGGAAAACGAAGACCGGAAAACAAAGACCGGAAAACGAAGACGGCACATGCTTGTCTTACCTTACAACAAGTCAAATGGTTCGTCGTCTCTGTTTGCCGACATCGCCAACGATCGCCACTACGATACGAGCCGCCACTTCCCTACTTGCAATCCTGTCCACAGGGAACCCACACGCTCCAATGGGGCCTTGGCTACATCTGAGAGACCCTAAATCATGAGCCCCCAGAAGAGAAAGAAATTAGTTCAGACCTGCAAACCCCTCAGAAGTCAAAACCTGGAGAGAGGCCATAAAAAACCTGGAGATTGGGGTCAAAACCTGGAGATCAGCCAAATGGCTGTAAAAACCAATAAAAAAATTCTGAATATTAAAAAAAAGGTCAACCAAAAAAAAAGGACTTAAAATTGATTTGTGTTCCTTATTATATTGTTCTGTTGCTTTCTTTGCTCTTATAATACAAATCGGTTTACTTGTTTACCGTGTTTACCAGTTTTTACAGCTAGTTTCAATTTGGATTGCACAAATCATTGTTCAAATTCGATCAGATCATATATTTTTCTCTAATGAAATAACATTTTCAACAAGGCAAACCGTGAACCGTTATTTGCTATTTCTGAAAGGTTTCAGCGTGGCATCCGCCATCTTGGATTTGGCGAATTTCACTAGGCGTTCGGGGAGAGGGCCTCCTGTGACGTCACATCACACATGTCTTACCGACCACAGGAAGCCCAGCCAGAACGCCACGGACTTGGCAGAATCACACTCTGTAAGCCTCCCTTCCTTCTTTATGTTTCAAGGGATAACAAATGGTGGGCTGCTGATAAAAACGGGGTGTTTTACCTCTATAACACGTTTGAAGAAGGAGCGGATTACCAAAGAAAGAAGTACGTTAACTTTGAAGGCTTGGTGATGAAATACGAAGACGGCACAGGACTTCTCGAGATCACTGATGACAGCTACACGAAGTCGAAGAAACTCTACCCAAAGTTAAAGAAGGAGCTGAAAGGTAAAGTGAAATTAGATTTTCACTTCGTATTTCAGGGTGGAGTTACTGCGGTTTTCAAAATTCTGCGAACTCTCGCTATCGAGAACCGTAAAACCGCCTTCTGGCTTCCGTCTATCAAACTCCAGAGTCTTTTCGTCGTTACTCTTTGTGCTTTTTGATTGGCCAGCGCCTAAGCAGCGGTTACATGGACCAATCAAAAAGCACAAAGAGTAACGGCGCGAAAAGACCGACTCAGGAGCGAAAAGACTCAGGAGTTTAAACATACACATATTGTGTATGTTTAAGGAAAGTCATGCTTTTTATTAATTAAATATTTCTTTGCGATTTCGAAAAGGATACAAATGTAAGTATCAACATGATGGTCCCACGCATCAGCTTACTGCGAAATTATGGGCTTACTTTCACGAAATTTGGACTGATTTGAAAAATCGTAGTTTGTAGAATTTAGTCAAAATTCGGTTACACGTAGGCAATCAGTCAGTCTCTAGGTTACAGTCTGAAATTGGGGTGAGAGTAAAAATAGGCGTGGCCTAATTGTCACGTGATACTAGCTCCGATCTACCCAACTTTTCTACTGACATGTAGTTCAGTCTTTGGGTAGTATGTTTGTTATATTGGCTGCACGATGGAAATCAACCTGCTTTTATATGAGAGCTTCAAAATTGGTTGGCATGGTTACAAAATTACTGGGTCGATCCACCTTAATGCAGCATTCGAAAAGCGCATTTCTTGTTTCAGAATCTCATTAATCAATATGATTGTCATTTTCAATTTTCTTTTATTTTCTTGTCAGTAATCTGCTGATCATTAGTATTTATATTAAAGGCAATACCGTTTATGTACATGGGAATGCTAAAATAAATTGTATTGTATTGTATTTGGGGTGAGATTTTTTGCTCATTTTCCTTTTCAAAACTCTAAATACAATCGCTTTGAAACCACATCACCCGGCTTTTCTACTACTGTACTTGACATAATACAGATAACATCGTGATATTCCCAATTTCCACCCAGACTCGTCCCCAGTCGCTAAGAAGGGGGTAAAAATGCGCGATGCGCGAATGCTTCTGGGAAAGGGAAATGATGGCGCACAAGGAATTGTGGAAGAGTCCCTTGAAAAAGTGTCGAATTTCTCCAACTTCCTTATAAGGAAATATCTACATACCATATTTGGAATCCCAGTAAGTTTTTCACTATTTCTATTGGCATAGAAAGCTAAAACTCAACCAAAGCTGAAATATACTCGAGGAAAGTAGCCTGCTAGCAGGCGTTGGAGGCTGTTTTTATCGGCGAAAACCCGGAGTTCGTAGTCGCGAGCGCCATCTTGGATTTTTTTGGCCGAGTGACAATGGGGCGAGTGGAAAAACGAGGGGGAGGGGGGGGGGGCAGTAGAGAGGCGGAAAGAACGGCCTTCTCCCGCCCCATTGTCACTCGGCCAAAAAAATCCAAGATGGCGCTCGCGACTACGAACTCCGGGTTTTCGCCGATAAAAACAGCCTCCCGCTCGCGACTACGAACTCCGGGTTTTCGCCGATAAAAACAGCCTCCAACGCCTGCTAGCAGGCTACGGGGAAAGATGCTATGTGCATTTTCCACTGTGTTGTTCACGGTCAAGAGCCTGGCAACAAGGTAGACAAGATACCACAGGAAGCCCGGTCAATCTCTAGAATGGCGACACTACTATCTTGATATATATTTTTTCTGAATTATGTTTAGCGATTGGGCACGAGTCTAATTTCCATCTGTTTCACTTCAGGCATGGTGATTGCAATATTGCGGCATCCGCCTATTGAACGTCCGGTTCCCTTCCCGTGCAACGTCAAGTGGAATAACATGAACACTTTTCAACGCACAAAAGATGGCAAGTGCCTCATTTTCACGGCGGCAAGTGCAGGGCCGGTTTATGTGGTGTTCGCCGCCATCCCGCACAATAAGAAATCTTGGTATTGGTTGGAGATATCCCGCTCTAAGGTCGCTTTATACAAGGTAAGATCCCGGATAGTAAAAAATTGTGTTTAGGCCAATTACAGTTTAAGTGATTGTTTTGCGCTTCGCTTCATAACGTCGTTGCTTAAGTGTGTGGATTTTCTGTTTCGCCAGTCAAACAATCGACTAAGCCAATAAGGTCCTTGTAGAAGCCCTACATGTAATAACTGGCCCCAAGCGTAATAAAAATCGGTTCGCCCTAAGTGTAATAAAGGCCCAAAGTGTAATAAAAAGTGGCCCCAAGCGCAATAAAGGCCCCGAATGTAATACAAATTGGTTCGCCCTAAGTGTAGTTAAAGCCCAAAATGTAATAAAATGTGTCCCAAAGTGTAATAAAGGCCCCAAATGTAATAAAAATTGGTTGGCCCTAAGTGTAATAAAGGCGCCAAATGTAATAAAAAGTGGCCCAAAGTGTAATAAAGGCCCTAAATGTAATTAAAATTTGCCCTAAGTGTAATAAAGACCCAAAGTGTAATAAAAAGTGGCCCTAAGTGTAATAATGGCAATGATCATGCAACGTACTAGTTGGAATACGTCAGCGTTATTATATCAATATATTACAATGTTACCTCAATTAAGTGGCCACCCACTTGGGGCCTTTATTACAGTTAAGGCCAGTTATTACATTACATCTTATTGTCTCTCTGTCAATCTCCCTAAAATTTTATCGAAGATCAATCCCGTGATTTTAACCCCTAAAAGATACGACGATCATCCCCGACCAAAACATATGCCCCTCCTGGGTTCAGCTGTTGAACTGGAACTGACCCCTTTATCCCAATTGCCTTATAGTTCAAGGTGAATAAATTTACCAAGATTGATTCTACGACAAACAAGATGGCTGTGGGTTTAGGCGAGGCCAGATTGTTCCAGACGTACTTCGTTTGTGTTAAAGAGGCCAAAAGAAGCACAGTCATAGAATACGGCAAGACGCAAGGCACAGATTTCCATGGAGACGTGTATCTATCTGTGATTGATAAGAACCGACCACTAAAAGTTGCTTATTATGCGTTCGGAACTGGAGAGTCTGATACAGAGGTATTCTTTTATATTATTTGGTAACACTTATTTGATACACCACTTTTAAAATATACCAAACAATCCCCGGCGAAAATTGTCATTTTCCAACGCCTCACGGACAAAACCATATTTGGAATATTTTTATCTAATAAGATTTGTTATGTAATTGCGATTGCTTTGCGTTTTTCTCAGCCAATCAAATTCTTTAGTAAATACAATTTTGTAATTACATAGTAATTGGTTCGGCTTGCAATTGGCTGAGAAAAAAGCCATTTTGGAGCAAGTCGTGATTTCTCTCGATTCTGATTGGCTAGTGATAGCTGAATTGTATGCAATCCTTTTCACGACAATCGTGTGAAAACCGCTCTAGAAGGTATCCTCTTTTGATAGGAATTTCGGCAAACGTAACAAGAAAACGGTGACATTTTGAATGCAAACTTGCAGGATGGCTGATTGCATTTTTTAATGGAAATTTTCGGGGGGGGGGGGGGGGGGGGTATTTGACCCTAATTCCACGGGAGGGTGTGTGTCTGGCGCTTGGTAATTCCAAGGGGGGAGGTGTAAAGAGATGACATTCTAGGGACATTTTATCCAAAAATAGATTTATTTACAGTATTTTTCCAGAAAAAAATGCCATATCAAGATAAATGTGTCGTTTTTGTCAATGCGAACCCGTGCGTGACGCGGGCTACCTGTGTTTGAATTTCCGGGCTCCTGGGGCCAAAACAAAGATGGCGGCCTACAAGAACAGCAAGTTTTGGCGAACTTTTTGACAATTTAGGGCAAGAAATAAGCTAGGAAAACTTCTGGACTTCCAAATATGGTAAGTAGAAACTTCCGTATAAGGAAATTTTAGAAAACGACACATTTCAACGGGAACTATTTTGATATGTCGGATTTCCCATGGCTATCCTTGTGAATTCCGATCATTTCCCATACGTGTGCTTTGAGAAATTGTGCTCGCATTTCCTATCACTTTCCATGTGAAATCCGATCACTTCTCATGCGTATATCTTGGGAAATTGTGCTCAGATTTTCTATGGCTATCCATGTGAATTCTGATTACTTCCCATGCGTGTACCTTGGGAAAGTCAGCTTTTCCCGTGCTGGGTTTCTGTAGAAATTCCCTCTGCGTGCAGGTGGGTTCGTCGGTTTGAAATCGCCAACGCCCCCCTCCCTCCCCCCAAAAAAACGTAGTGATTGGATAATGGAGTAAGACTAAAGGACATGTCGTACGAGGCAACTTTATTGCGTTGCGAATTGCAGTGAATATTGCGCGTCTCTGACATACCGCGGTAACGCAACAAAAATGTTGCGTTGCGAGTTGCAAAAAAGTAGATATGATTTCTACTTTTAGCAACATTGTCAGCAAAATTGCTGCGTGTGACATGTCTCTGCAACTCGCGAGGCAATGCTTTCTTCTCATTAGCCAATCAGCGCACGCCATTTCATGTTTTTACTTGATAAGCCGCTGTAATTTATAATTTTATCGCGGGTGTATTGCACGTTGCAACAAACGACCTTTTTCCAAAATGGCCGCCGCAATGTCTTAAATTCACAATGTCTTAAAATTAAACGTACTTAAAAATCAAATACTGGCACTAGAAAGAGTATCCCCACATTAGTAATACCTTAAAATTTCGTTATGCCAAATGCGATGTCGGCTGAGAAAGCAGCGTCTGAAAATTGAAAATTTTACAGAGATTTGTATGAGTGGGGGTATGACGCATACAAACGTCTGTAAATTTTCACATTTTCAACGTTCGTTTTCTCGGAAGATATTGGATATAATGCAGCGCAATTTTGTAGTTTTACTAAAGTGATGATGTGTGTTGTAGTGCTGGTGTTCATTTTTAACAAAAATCGATTTGAAATTTTGGCGGCCATTTTGGAAAAAAGGTCTATTGTGAGATTGTGACATCCCTCGGCAACTCGCAATGTTTTTTAATTCGTCATTATTGCGTTGCGTGTTGCAAGAAAAATTGCCTCGTTTGACATGAGTGAAGACATGGCTGCAAACAAGCTAAGTCAGATGGGTTATTTTTCTCCATCAGATAGCGAATGTACACGTGATAGAAGACCGTGTTCGCCTACGAACAGACTGTAAAGGATCCACTTTCAGGAACGTCAAGCTGCCATACTGTTTGCCAATGAAGTGCCACTTGCAGTGTGACCAATTACAAGGTGCTTGGGCTATAGAGCGGTATTCATATGACTGTAGTGAAACCAATCGCAAAGTAATTACACAAATTCTGAATAAAACCTATAGGAGTAATTACAAAGTACTTGCGAATTACTCACGACAGTCATCTGAAATCCGCTCTATTCACTTTTGTGTTCAATTTAGACCCCCGGATCGCCGTGAAACCACCCCAAGGAAGTGGGAAGTGTGCAAATACCCCACGGTGTCGGGGGGGGGGGGGGGGGGGGCATGGTCACCGCTGGAATTGACTGATACATAACGGCAGCTACTGGTCCGAGATCAACATATGTTTATCACGATAATGTTGCCTCTTAAATATATCTTTTATCTTATAGTTAACAATTAGACTACAACTTCGAGCTTTCTATGAGTCAATAGATAGTCAATAGATAACGAGGCGCGTAGCGCCGAGTTGAGTATTTGACTCATAGAAAACGAGGACGAGTAGTCTAAATGTTTTAGTAGAAACCCACTAGCATACATACTACCTTAGAGTTGTTGCTAAAAACGTGTTTTCATGGTTTCAGAAAGTTTTGTGCCAACAATTTTGCTAACAATTTCGCTACTCATTATCTATTACGTGTTAGATAGTGAGTAGCGGAGCCAATCAGATTGCAGGATTCGTAATGGTATGCGAGTGGCTTTCTGCTTTTCTTATTAAAGTCGCACTGAAGTTTTGGAATAAAAACTCGGGCCGACAATTGAATTTCCTAATGTGATCTCGTTCTTTAATTAATATGTTAAGAATCTTTCCTCCCCCCCCCCCCCCCCCCCCCCCCCCCTTATGTCCGAGGGTTAAAAGGGAATGCAAGGGGTGTATGAGTTGCAGATCTGGGGGCTAATCTAACATCCTTTCTTGACTTAGGGTGTTCTGTACCTAACAACGCCAGAAAGTGTGAAGCGTGTCTTTATGCGAAAGAGGGAGGTGCCTGCATTAGTGAATGTACCAATGCTAATACATATCCTGTGGGCAACGATAAAAAATGCACCGGTACGTATAATAATTATGGATCAGGAATAAACGGAGAGAAGACTTCGTAATCATCAACTTCATAGTATCAAATATTTGGGCTTCCTGTGTTGAACGCGCGCCCGGCAAAAGCCAATCACAGCGCGAAAGTGAAATTTATAGTCATGTTTCAGTCTACCGTGTCCTAATAAAGATTGATTGATTAATTAATTGATTGATTGCACTGTTATTGCTCAATCCTAATTATTCTAAAAGCTTGTTATGAAAAATATGATTTCCCTCCCTTGCACAATTTATCAATTTATACTCATTACATGATCATCTGATCACATGATCACATCATTATAAATCAGTAGCATTACTTCATTTGCTTGTTATTGTAGCCTGCAGCAATCCTCTTGGAATGAAGGATGGCCAAATCGAGGACGCAAGGATCACTTCATCATCTCAATTTGACGTATATCACGGACCGCGGCTCGCACGCTTGGATAACCGTCCACGATCCCCAAATATCGGATCCTGGGCATCAGGGAGGAACCTTTGGGGCGAATGGCTAATGATTGACTTGGGACAAATGATGTACATCACTAAAATAGCAACGCAAGGGCGGCCAAATCATAATCAGTGGGTTACGACGTATGCAGTCAAATACAGCACGGATATGATGACGTGGAAATCGTATCCAAGAGATGAATATTTAAAGGTGCATTCCCTCGAATAATAATTATTAGGCCTTCTCTGGAACATTATCTCGCCGCGAGTTTGAAGCGAGATAAAGCGAGATAAAGCGAGATAAAGCGAGATAATAAGCGAGATAATAAGCGAGATAAATAAGCGAGATAATAAGCGAGATAAAGCGAGATAATAAGCGATAATAAGCGAGATAATAAGCGAGATAATAAGCGAGATAAATAAGCGAGATAATAAGCGAGATAATAAGCGAGATAAAGCGAGATAATAAGTGAGATAATAAGCGAGATAATAAGCAAGATAATAAGCAAGATAATAAGCGAGATAAAGCAAGATAAGGCGAGATAATAAGCGAGATAAAGCTAGATAAAGCGAAATAAAGCGAGATAAGGCGAGATAAAGCAAATGGAAAGAGTTTATTTAGTGGAAGCCGTACGGACTTTTGAATTTCTGTAAAATATTAGAAGCAAACATGCTTAGAAATGAGCTGAAATATTTATGATTTTACCTGTGGTTTCGAAAACTGTCTGAGTTGAGATCAAACAGTAGCAGTTTAGATGCCCCCATTATCCTTTGCGCTTCAAGCTTATAGACTTTTTGGGTGACGGAGTTCAAGAAATTCGATGTGCTGAAACAACTAGAGTTTGCGCTAGCTATATTTAAGCATTATAGAGCACAACTTTCTATGACTTTATCGGCACAAAAGAGCACGCGTGATGTTGGGAGAGCTAGACGTACACTCGAACCGCAGGCGAGTGATTTTAAAACGTTTCGAGTGTCTCTCCCAACATCACAAGTGCTCTATTTGCCGAAAAAGTCATAGCAAAGTTGTGTTCTAATGCTTTTATGATTATAGCGGGGGAAAACCATTACTTGATCGGTGTAATAGAGCATAGATTTGGACCAATCAGAGCGCGCGTTATATCGTAGCTATATTTTAAAATTAGATACAAAAAATAGCTACCGTACACCTTCAAAACCCATATGGCATTACAGGGTCTGCAGAGAAAACTTTGATCATAGATTGAACTCCGTGCAAACTGGTTAGAGAAAGTGCATAATGACATTCCTTTCCTTTCTTTGTTTTAGTTCTTCACTGGTAATACTGACAGCAGCAGAGTTGTCTCTCACAAGTTCTCTCCGCCTATCTATGCGAAACGCATTCAAATTGTTGTAGTCGCGTGGCACAATCATATCTCCCTGCGAGCAGAACTGTATGGATGTCCTCCTTATAGTCCCAGCAGTTCATCATCAAGTCATCATGACACATTGTGAACTATGGAATGCAAATAAAATCTTCTAAAAAAGATTCAGGCGAATTTACATTGGCCTGCTGATTAGTTCCAGCTACGATATACAATTGTAATCAATATTGTTAACTAAGTGAGATTGTAATCATAAACAATAATCTCATGCCATCAACAAACAAAGCCTCTCGATATTATTTATTTATTTTTAGCAATTTTTAAATGTACTACCTCGCACCCAGGCTTCTCAGGTGTGTCAAAAAGGGCAAAACTCGAGGCGCGCTATGCATCATGGGAAGACTCGGGCGCTGTCGCGAAGGACCACTGACTTGAACGCTCAACCGAATTCACACCGAATTCACATGATGTCTTTCGCACTAGCTCGTTCCTGCCTCGTCCCTATCCGTCTCTATTTAGTAGAGACAGAGAGAGAACCTCCAGCGAGTGCTTTGGTAGCGAGCGCGCAATGCAATGGGAATGGTTCGTTTTCGCTTTGCGCGCTCCCAGTCGCTCTCGCCTCGAAAATCGCTAGAACGCGCGGGTACGAGGCAGTTAAATGTATATATAATATTGATTTTACACTTATCACACTTACAAAAACTGACAAAAAAGGAATAGCACAAAACAAAAACAATAATATATTAAACAAAACAAAACTATATACAGACGACGAAACAACAGAGAAGAGAAATCTCCCTTCCCCATAGAAACATCAGAATAGATGAGATATTGGCTTCCATTTGCTTTCATGGAATGTTACAATCCTGGCCAGTTGAAGCAGGAAAATTGATCAAAACTTGCAGATACTCGAGAAACATCCTTCTCTTGGTCGCCATTTTGTTTTTACCCCCCGCCGAGGGGCCTGAGTCCCCTTTTGAACACCACAGGCAACCCGCGCGGATTTGCCATAAAAATGACAGCACTTTCTTGATATGTGTGGGGACACAGGCCTTCCCAAGATCAGTTTTTGCTTCGCGTGAGCGCGCACACGCTAAATTGCATTTTTGAACGCCTGCACATGTATCTAAAGCCACTGCAGTCTGACCCTTCGAAACGTATGGAATCTCTAGTATCTGTCTGTCATATAAATTCCATACCAAACTCTGATGAAAACACAATGTCCTTCGACCGCCTCTTCTCATCTTTCGTGCATGCACCCTGTCTCATCCTTCCCTCCCCCATACAATGTTATCTATTCCAAATTGTGGGGAATTGTTTTTGCACATAACCGTTAGGAGGACTATAACAACATTGTATGGGGGAAGGGAGAGGGGGGAGGAGGAGGCAGCACATTAACAAATTGCAAGTTTTCTAATTTTACCCCCTAAATGGTACCAGAGGCCAGCTAGATTTTAAACCCTGAAAGGTACGACGAGCACCCCCACTAAAAATATAGGGGAGCTCCCATATATTATTTTATGATAAACACAATAGACATACATTACACAGTACAAGGTTGAAAGGGAGAATGTAGTGTAAAGTTACTTTAAATATAATCAGATGATGATCTCGATTCAGCAGGTTTTTTTTACAGCAACTCCACTAAGAACCTGGCTTGAAATTTTAGCCTTAATAGGTTCTCGTGTGGAGGGGGGTAAGCAGTAAGGGAGGGACTGGTCATAAAGTAACGGGGGGGGGTGATCGACAGATAGATAGACTTTAATATATAAACCTTGGCAGCCAAAGGCTGATTATGGCTATTTACAAAATATATGTACATTAAGAAGGCAAACTAGATTAAAATTTATAAAATGCATTTATGATATACTATAAACTATTAGAACAAAAGGGGGCTCTCGCTAAAAATTCATCGCCGTGGGCCGGAAAATCATAAAACAGCAAGCTTTTCATGTGACCCGCTTTTCATGTGACCCACCCTCACTCATTTGCCACAATAATCCATGCCCCCCCCCCCTAAATCCAAGAGCAAATATAGATGACCCCCCCCCCCCCCCCCGTAGGTAATTGCTGCCCTTGCACCCCTGTCGACCCCATAATATTATATTAAATAAGTGATTCTTGAGCAGTTGATTGAGTGAGTCCGTTGAGTTTGGGAGATGAGTACAGTGACTGATTTATTATTGAACATAAAATATTAAATCAGTTAGGGGTCATCTCCCAGTCGCTGTCTGTGTCGCTGCATTTTTACTCTCTGCCTCTCTGTTTGAAACCTGAGGTGTTTTAAAATTAGTATGCTTTTGTATAACCTTTGAGTTATAGTTACAAGAAACTGTTGTTGTTTGTTCTAAAAATTGTATAAAAAGAAGAACCAGATGTAACATCATCATGCAGACCTCTATCATGCTTTTGTTACTTCAATTGTCAATTGTATTGTAGTTCTCAAAAATTTGCACTTGATCGGTACCAAATATTGTAGTTGGTGGCCCACCCCAAATGCAAGGCGCAATATTGTTTGGCCCACCCCTTTTGCAGGCAAAAAAATCGTGGCCCACCCGGAAAAATTTTTGGAGGGATCAATGACGTTTTCTAAATATACCCTTTCCGGGATACGTTGTCACCCAAAAAGCCTATAAGCTTGGTGCGCTGGGGAGTATGTGTAAAGATTGATTTAAATTTCTTTAAAATATTAGAAACAAACATGCTTGGACATGTGCTGAAATTTAATCATTTCACCTGTGGTTGCGATAACTGTCTGAATTCAGATCAAACAGTAGCAGTTTAAATGCCCCCATCATCCTTTGCGCTTCAAGCTTATAGGCTTTTTGGGTGACAACGTTTCCCGGAAACGGTATATACTGCTGCATAAAGAAGCATCTAATAGAGCCTTCCAAGAAACAGAAGGAGAGCCATGACTATACTGTTATTGTATTTCTTCTAAGAAATTAACATGTAGCTTTGAAAGCTGCTTCGTTGTTACGTTTTCGATATGCCCGTGGATTTGTTTTTTATTTAAGGCTCAAAACGGAAGTCGAATCATTTCAGAATAACAACGCTTTCACGATTTAAGGATACCGTAAACCTTCGCGGGTACCTTTCGCGCAAAATTTGTCTACGCGGCGTATTGAAATAAACCCCAAAAACTAGATATCATTTTAAGCTTAATAAACGTAGTTTATGATGACGCAGTTTTTATTCTGTTTTTTCGAAATCTGCTCTAACGCGGAAAGGAAAACGATAAAAAGGTGCGATTTAAATATGCAAATGTTCGTATAGAAATACGGCGCGCATTGGCTTCAATTCTGTCTTAAATCAATCAACACTCATTGAATGACTAAAGTGTGTCGGCGATTTTTAATATATTAATCCATTCCAGAATAAGAACTTCCAAAAGTTGAAGGTTCATTTATTTGACGAGTTTCGGCCTTCGAACAGTAATAAAAGTGCGAGAAATCAAAATATCAAAAATCGCCGACACACTTTCGAAGATCAAAGTTTGGACTAGCTGCTCGCAAAATTTGAAAGCAATCGTGCAAATCCTTGTGGGCGAACATTTTGGGTCTTTCCATTGAAACGGCAGCAAAATCAATACCGAGTTATAGCCATTTGAAGTTGTGTCAACATCTGAAGCGCTAACAGCAGGAGAGCAAACAAACGTGACACGATCGGCCATTGGAGACAAGCCTTCTCTGCGCGCGGGAAAGTATTACTGTGCTCAGATTTCATGTTGTGCTTGAGCTTTGGTACTTGTGGTAATCGCTTTCTCCAACAACTTCGACCATTTCCAGCAGCCAAATTTTGATAAATAATGGGCAAAGTGCCTCTACAACGAAGAAAGCCAGGCAAGAACATGCCAGGCAAGAAGCGCCAATTTCCTGACCCGAAGGCTAAGTAAACAAGATTAAAAGATTATAGCGCCTGAATCATGTAACGCAATACAGTTGAAAACTAGATTTTCTTATTTTTCTTCGTGAAATATAAGTTATTTTAATTTTCTTTTTTTGGAGTATTGAAGTTCCTACCCTAACTTATCGACTGGGATAAAAACAAAAAATTCGTCAAAATGACACCCGCGAAGGTTTACGGTATCCTTAAAAGGAACATCTCGGCGAAGTAAAATATTTTGAATACTTTATTATGACGTCAGATACCTTGAAATGAGTCACGGGCATGAGTAAACAATTTTAGCCAATTAAAACGCGGTTCCACTCCACTGCTAAAATATTCAATAACCCAACAATCTCACATCACAGTGGGAGTTAACTGCTTTTACTCGACTCTCCGTCTGGTCTTTTTGCTCCAATTTTGCTACCTTTTCAATATGGCAAGCCGTCCAAAAGGATTTGGGATGACTGCAGAGCTACAGAGGAAGGTAAAGGAAGAACATTTATCTCATTTTATCCAATTCTTTGCGTTTAAATTA
Source organism: Scolanthus callimorphus (assembly GCA_033964015.1). Taxonomy (NCBI): domain Eukaryota; kingdom Metazoa; phylum Cnidaria; class Anthozoa; order Actiniaria; family Edwardsiidae; genus Scolanthus; species Scolanthus callimorphus. The sequence goes on from JAWWUD010000167.1 coordinate 91,511, forward strand.
TCGAGAACAATCTTTACGTGTCAGCTCCTACATAGTGAAATTATTCTTATCATATCTCCATTATTAGTGGGTGTTGCCATAAAGCAGTGAATCCATTATATAAATCCCAGAAAATGCTGTTTCAAAACTTTGTACAGTTCAAATACTTTGCAAATTATGTTATAAAGTTATGACCTTCCATCTAATCGCTTTAGGTGGAATTTCAAAGTTGCTGCGTTCCCAAAGTATTCATTGAATCGCACAGTTGATTCTGCAACAAACACTCAAAAAAACGCAAAATTCTATTCACTTCAATGTAAATAGAAGCCAGAGGGGGCTAGATTCTTTCTACAAATTCTATAGGGGAATACTATCGCTGTTAAATTCATGGCAAGAGGTGACATATTCTTTTAGGTTTCGAGTTTCATTTCAGCAAAATAAATGCAAATTTTTGCGCACCCATCAATATCGTGTTCAATGGCTCAAAGACATTGTTTCGAAAATATAATTTTGTGCTTCTCTCGGTATATTTTGTGGAAAACTTAAGTGGCTGTGAAAGCTGCTAAGGGCTGCTAAGTAATCTATTAGAATGGGTTATCGAGTCGAATACCATGCATGTTTATCACGGGATTAAATACTGTTTTTTTTTTCGTGCTTATTATGTTACCTAGCATAATCCTGCTTGAGAGCGATGTTGTTCCATTTGAATATATAATCCTGAAATCAACACGAAGCGCTTACTTTTCACGGTATATACTTCTAGTAAATACTTGTGAGGGGCGTCCTCACATTTTACCTATACATCAGTAGTCTTATTATATCGCAAACCTTCACCTTCGCGGGTACCCTTCGCGCAAAAATTCTCTACGCGGCGCATTTAAATAAACCCCAATAACATATATATCATTTTAAAGTTTAATAAACGAAGTTTATAATGTCCTTTCTTTTCGAAATCTAATCTAAACGCTGAAAGGAAACTGATTAAACGGCAAGATTTAAAAAATTCTCGTATAGAAATACGGCGCGCATTGGCTTGAATTCTGTCTCAAATTTGAATTACTAAAGAGTGTCGGCGATTTTTAATATATAAATCATCTCCAGGGATATATTACTCCATTCTAGAATAATACCTCCCAAAAGTTGAAAGTTAAGCAATTTCCCATACAATGACTGTATTTTCCACTGGGAATTCCAACGGAGTGGGAGGTGTGTAGATAAATTATTGAAATCACGCAATCTTTTATGAATAATCAATTTTTGATGTTAGTTCAAGAATGTCCACCCCCCCCCCCCCCCCCCCCCCCCCCCCCCCCCCCCCCCCCCCCCCCCCCCCCCGGAAAAAGGAGGCAAATTGCATGGAATTCATCATCTTAGTAGATCAATGTAGAGCAGTGCATTCGACACATTTAAAGAACCGTACATTTTTATAGTTTACATTTTTCTTCCAGAAAGATGCAAAATATGATCCTGACCTTGAGGCCCAAGCCAGAGATTGGATAGAGGCAGTACTAGGAGAAAAGGTCTTTGGTGGGAGAACTGGACAAGATGGTGTTCATGAGACACTGAAAAGTGGAAGTGTTTTATGCAGGTAAGGGTAAAATCTATAAAACAAACAGAAGTTTAATCAATGACTGCAGAGCAAGAGTGTACAGTGCTGTAGCTAGTGAGGGGCAGAGGGGCAGTTGCCCCCCCCCCCCCCCCCCCCCCAGCAAAGTAAAATTGTGTGTTGCCAGAAATTATCCATTTAACCCCCTACAGAAGGGATTGGAAATTCCGGAGGGGTGGAGGGTCAATTTACCTGATCTTTTCCACACAAATGCTGTATTTTTCCTTGGAAATTCTACATTCAACACCCTTCCGTTGGAGGGTATGGATATTTTTTGGAACCACAAATTGTTAGTGTCAACATGTGGGGAAAAACCTGCTTGCCCCCCCCCCCCCCCCCTCCAGCAAAAACAAAGTGACCAGGGCTTGCCATCCCCCCCCCCCCACACACACACACACACAAAAAAACAATTCTAGCTATGGCCTTGGTGTAGTATAGGTATAGTCCTGAGCCAAAGCGGCCTAGAAAATGGGTTTCGTAGCACCCCTGAATGGGCAAATTGAATTTGGTATCAAAGTGAAGGTCTTGAGCTATGTTTTCATAATCTGCCTGTTTACATTTTGAAACTTGAGCATTAAGGAGTTCTGGTGCTGTTTTCTAGGGGGTGGGGAGGGGATATTTTACATATATATATACCATGTAAATCTCTACATCTGTCTAGAGATCTGATATTGCAATAAAGACTATTATTATTATAATTATATAGCCAGTTCGAAATCCCATTGTGCCGGCAGATCGATTTTTCTTGAATCGTCCAATTATTTTTTAATTGGATCGCGCGCGCTCTAATTGGACAGTTCGCGCTAAATTGGACAGTTTGGGTTTGAACATGGATGTTATATAATTAATAAATAACAGGACTCCATGCTTGTCCAATTAAGAAAAAAATGGATGATTCCTCGGAACTCCAAATTGGACTCGGCCTGCGGCCTCGTCCAATTTTGGAGTTCCTCTGAATCATCCAATTTTTTCTTAATTGGACAGCATGGAGTCCTATTATATATACTTATTGTTATTATTATTATTATTATATTATTATTATTATTATTATTATTATTATTATATGGGCTGGAACATAACTCACCTAAAAAATGTTGTCCGACCCTCATGATATGGTTACCATGGCAACAAATGCAGCATTGGGGCAAAATAGAAACATTGTACAATACCATTCTCCTCCCACTCATGCTGACTGCAAGGCTCTAGTATCACTGAGTCAAAAGTTTGAAACTGGAGATCCTAGATCAGAGGTGTTGTTTCCAGAGGACCAACTTTAAACAGTAAACCTGTGATAACATTTCTAAAAGTAGTAAAAATTAGCAACAAAATGAGCTGCTACCTCCCCTGTTAATATTTTATCTATGCCACGGTAGATTCAGGGACATCCATTTTATGGTCATTAACTCATCATCGTTACTACAGATTTCACAGCACGTGTACAATGTCATACTCACAAACAGGATATACGATTTTAGATGACTTCTGTAAACCTTTTACGTTTTATCGCCAAATTTCCTCAAGCTTTCCTGCTACTCAGGTACATTAAGGCATGGGTCTAACCTTGATTTGGACCTACAAAAGTAAGGGGGGTGGTCAAATGCCATTTAGAAAATGTCTATCATTAAAGTAGCAGTTTCATTGTGTTGATATTATTACATACTAGCTGATGCCCGTGAAAAATTCACGGAGTGTAAGGGGGAAATTTACTCAAAGTGTTCTCTGTTTAAAAAAAAAACGGGGGGAAAAATCACAATGGCCTGGGAGGGGTTCATGATTTCCCCCTTCCATAAACTGCTGGATTTACATTACTAATAACCTCCCATCAGCATGAGTACCCCGTCTCACCATGCCGAAATAAATGAAGTGAACCCAAAAGGATTTTTTTTTTTTGCACTGCTCTCCCTGCTTGGTTTGACAAAATCACGCGTGTGTCAGTCTCTCAAATCGGTCAAAGAACCCGTGAAAATCGAAAGCGCAATTTGACTTCGGAATTGTTTGTATGTTTATCATATCTCAGCGAGGGGAGAGAAGAAACAGGTCAAGTAAAAATGGTCTAAGGACTAAGAATTTTTTTTAGTTTATATTATTTATATTTTTTCGGCTTTATCCCTCGCTTAAAAAATTGCTTGATTTAGAACTTAGCCCAAAGTGAATCTTTTCCAACAAAAACATGCCCACTGGAGGGATTTCCTCTTTCTCTTCGGGATTGTGTCCTTCGTTTTGCGATAGGGCCGTCAGGATTTATACTTAGAGAATATTATTCATGACTTTCACGGACTTTGTTTTGTAAATGTGTCATTTCGACTTAGCATGACTTAGCGCGTGCTCCGAGGGAAGCAATGTAGTGTGTATGTTTGTTGAAACTTGAATGAAAATTTTTCTCAGCTCAAATCTTTCAAGTTAGAATTATCCCTGCACATTCCTGTATGTAATCTGTAAGAGAACCATTTAGGTTTGAATGTTAATGGTGCTTTCGGCTGCGCGAACCGAGTTCTTTTTAGTTTCTGTGGGAGAATTCAACATGGCGGCGATGGCGGCTTTGTCCCTCGCTTAAGAAATCGCTTGAATTAGAACTTAGCCCGAGGTGAATCTTTTCCAACAAAAACACGCTCATGGTCCAGATTTCCACCTTTTCCTTCGGGTTTGTGAACTTCTTTTGGCGGCACAGCTTCAGGGCTGAGCGGAGCGAGTGTCGACACGATTTTCCTTACGGTATTAATATATAGACTAGCTGATGCCCGTGAAAAATTCACGGAGTGTAAGGGGGAAATTTATTTTACTTAAGTGTTCTCTGTTTAAAAAAAACGGGGGGGAAAATCACAATGGCCATATGGATGTGGGGAGGGGTTCATGATTTCCCCCTTCTATAAACTGCTGGATTTACATTACTAATAACCTCCCATCAGCATGAGTACCCCGTCCCACCATGCCGAAATAAATGAAGTGAGCCCAAAAGGACCTTTTTTTTGTACTGGTCTCCCTGATTGGTGCGACAAAATCACGCGTGTGTCCGTCTCTCAAATCGGCCAAAGAACCCGTGAAAATCGAAAGCGCAATTTGACTTCGGAATTGTTTGTATGTTTATCATATCTCAGTGAGGGGAGAGGAGAAAATGTTCAAGTAAAAATGTTCTAAGGAATAAGAATTTTTTTAGTTTATCTTATTTATATTTTTTCGGCTTTATCCCTCGCTTAAAAAATAGATTGAATTAGAACTTAGCCCACAGTGAATCTTTTCCAACAAAAACATGCCCCTGGAGGGATTTCCTCCTTCTCTTCGGGATTGTGTCCTTCGTTTTGCGATAGAGCCGTCAGGATTTATACTTAGAGAATATATTCATGACTTTCACGGACTTTGTTTTGTAAATGTGTCATTTCGACTTAGCATGACTTAGCGCGTGCTCGGAGGGAAGCAAGGTAGTGTGTACGTTTGTTGAAACTTGAATGAAAATTTTTCTCAGCTCAAATCTTTGAAGTTAGAATTATCCCTGCACATTCCTGTATGTAATCTGTAAGAGAACCATTTAGGTTTCAACGTCTTTGGTGCTTTCGGCTGCGCGAACCGAGTTCTTTTTTAGTTTCTGTGGGAGATTTTCAACATGGCGGCGATGGCGGCTTTGTCCCTCGCTTAAGAAATCGCTTGAATTAGAACTTAGCCCGAGGTGAATCTTTTCCAACAAAAACACGCCCATGGTCCAGATTTCCACCTTCCCTTCGGGTTTGCGAACTTCTTTTGGCGGCACAGCTTCAGGGCTGAGCGGAGCGAGTGTCGACACGATTTTCCTTACGGTATTAATATATAGATTTCATGAAAGACGATTTTTTGCCTTAATTAAGTCATCACGTGACGTCTCACATTACGTTATTTGACATTTTTCAGCGTAACAATACATTTCAAAATGGTCTCAGTTCTAATAACAAGTTTTCTTTTAACTTTTTGCCGCAAAAAGATTAAGGCCATTGGTCTCTGAAACAATCCTGCCGGACTGGAAAAGATTTTTGAAAAATTAATGAAATATTTAGGTTTTTATTTCAAAAGAGCCTGGGGCGAGTGATTTGAAATATCTCAGAAAAGAAACATTATTTCAATACGGTCCGGCAGGATTCTTAAAGTAGTTGCTAATAAATATGTTTTAAGGTGAAATTCGTTTGGCACCAGTATACGTTTCAACTGAGACTATTAATCCACAAATAATATTGCGTTACAGGAAAATGTCAACTGTCACGCACGTAAGGTCACACCTAGGGAGATCTATTTGTGGAATGTAATTTGAATCTCAACTCCGTTTTGGGATAAATGCTGGTAAACACCTTTTTCACCACCCCCTATGCTTTTTAAGTGTTGACTCTTGGACCCTTGCCTTAATGTACCTGAGTACCAGAAGTTGCGAGGAAAGAGACCTCTGGCCCTGGGTTGAAACTCGCCTTGTTTTGCGCTGTCCACGACCTTGTACACAACCTTGTCGATATCCAGGGTCTTCTCGGCTGTTTTCAAAATTTCGGTTGACTCGGGGAGTGGGGGAGGCTGAGCCACATGACCGTTTCGAAACAAAGAACAACCTCGTTCCCATGTCTTCAAACAGTGGTCATGTGACTCAGCCTCCCAGGGTCTTGTGCTCGACCAACCGCCATCTTGAAAATTACCCACAAGACCCAGGGTACGAGGTTGCCTTGGACGGTTTGCTGGCCGTTTGTTGAGCCCACTATATGCACGCGCATATCTACAGACGTTTTCTGCGGATATTTGAGCCCCCAGCGGAAAACATCATGGATCATATCTACGGGCACCGGCTGCCATTTTATGTATGGGATGAGTGGCTCATAGAGCCTTTTATTGAGTTTTATCTAATTGGCATATATTTTATTTGTGTTCTAGGCTGGGAAATGCGTTAGGAGGGAAAATTAAGTTCAATGAATCCAAGATGGCTTTTAAAATGGTACTGTACATAATCGACAGACAAATTGAGTAGTTACATAAGAGCCACAGCCTGTCCACTTACACACCCTGTCCCTGTTTGAGCAGAATCCAGTTCTAGCTACCCACCCTTGGAAAATTTATTTGCCTCATCCACCCTAGAATACTCCCCCTGGAATTCTATGTTTTGGAAATGCCACCCTTGAAGGTTATGCCGTCTCACCCACTTGCATCAATGTTTACCCAATACAGATTCTTACATGACATGTTGTTGTTTGTTTTGTTGTTGTTTGTTTTGTTGTTGTTTGTTTTGTTGTTGTTTGTTTTGTTGTTGTTTGTTTTGTTGTTGTTTGTTTTGTTTTGTTGTTTGTTGTGTTGTTTTTGTTTTGTTGTTGTTTGTTTTGTTGTTGTTTGTTTTGTTGTTGTTTATTTTGTTGTTGTTTGTTTGTTGTTGTTTGTTTTGTTGTTGTTGTTGTTGTTGTTTAGTTATTGCTGTTGTTGTTTGTTTTGATGTTTGTTTTGTTGCTGTTGTTTGTTTGTTTTGTTTTTTTGTTTGTTTTGTTGTTTGTTTGTTGTTGTTTGTTTTGTTGTTGTTATTTGTTTTGTTGTTATTGTTTGTTTTGTTGTTGTTGTTTGTTTTGTTGTTGTTGTTTGTTTTTGTTGTTGTTGTTTGTTTTTTGTCTGTTTGTTTTGTTGTTTGTTTTGTTGCTGTTGTTTGTTTTGTTGTTGTTGTTTTGTTGTTGTTGTTTTGTTGTTGTTGTCTGTTTTGTTGTTGCTGTTAGTCACTTACAGGTGTGCGTGTCAAGGAAGAAGGATGAAGAGAATAAACACCGTCTCTTTCAGATGGAAAATATTGGCAAATTCCTTGCATTCACGGATGAACTGGGCGTCAACAAGAGCGACATGTTCCAGACTGTCGATCTGTATGAGAAGCAGAATATGCCCGGGGTATGTTTAACATACAGCATGACGTAATAAAGTGGTCACAATGTTGCGGGTCGGCAATACAGCTGTTCCGCGACAGCGTTCGCGACAGCGTCGTGAACAAAGTTGTTCTGCGACATTTGCGACACTGCTGTAACTATATGGAAACTGTGGTGTTCGCGACTGCTGAAACACGCTGCGACTCTTATCTTGCGAGTTGAAGGAATCACCCGTGTTCTATATCTGCGACAGGTGCAACTGCAGTTTCGCGACTACTACGACACGAAATATTAACTAAAAACTTTGGCCACTTATTTGGTTGCAACTGGCTGCGATTTTATTTATGGAAACCGGTGTCTATTTATTTATTTAATAGCTTTCACCAATTCACAAATATAATTTACAAAAATAAACGAAAAAAAAATACAAACAAATGATAACAAAACTTTGGTGAGGGTCGCACAACAGAGCGAGGCTCCAAATTAAGTGCGCCCGTCTGCAGTAGACTTGCCCCAAGTCGTACTCTATGTTTTTCCTTAGAACAATGTGAAAAAAAAAGAACACGGCCCGGTGGAGCGCGGGCGAGTACGACTTGTTTCGCTCGCACGCTTTCGATTTTAATTTGCATATTTTTGCCGCGAAAAACGAATGCAGAACAGCGCGCGCACAAAGTGGCGTGATCTTCGTCAGCAGTGCGCGCCGTGAATTTTGTCAACAACTGAACATTTGCCTAAGAATCAAGACTTTTGTTGCATGATTTCGTCGTGTTATAATGCTAGTTTTGGAAAATTTATCTTAAGAAATGCTTACGAAAATTCATCAGAATAGATCTACAAGTGGAAAGACTTTGAAGCGCAGCGTTTGATACCTAAAAGATGTTTTCGCCCAACAGAGGATGTTTGTTTGTGCGAAAAATATTTTTCGTTTCAAATCGCGCGAATGAACGACGATGGCGTAAAATGTGACGTCAAACTTTCTCTCACTCGGATTGGATGTTTATCAGACACACCTCCAACACACCCCCGACCTAAATTTAGGTCGGTAAAAACTGGCGGGAAGCGAGCGAGAAAAGTCCGTTCTACAAAATAAGCTAATTAAAAAAAAAGAGGAACAGCGGACTTTGGGAAAGTCTAGTCTTGCAGATGTCGTGTAGCAGTCGAAGTTTGCTTGATTCACGCTGCTGGGACAGCTGCAACTCTATGGACTTCACCGAACCGTGGCACGCGCCGAATAAAACGTATACGATTCTGCCCGCTCGGGCTCATATGCATTCCTTTCACGCACATTCCTTTCACTGACCTAAGCCAGTTTTCAGGTCTTTCAGAGAAGTTTTAGAAAGCATGCCGGCCCGCGGAGAAAGGAATGCAGACAAACACAAGATCACTAGCGGGCAGAAGCGATAGACGTTTTTTTTTTTCGACACGGTTCGGTGAAATCTTTAGCATGTATAACTGATGCGTGATAGAGCGATAGATTGCACCGTTCTGATTCTGTTTTCTTTTTTCTTCTTCTTTTTTTTACTAGGTGATAAATGGGATTCACGCTCTTGGACGAAAGGTAAAATAGGGTACCACGCCAAAAGATATCATACACGAGGCTTGGGGTATTTCTCATGTCGGGGTCTTGAAGAAAAAGGGGTAACGCGGGAACGGCATTGACACCTTTCGTGTTCTCTTTGGACCCAAACTCTTTGACAGAGCAAAAACAAAATGGCCACCGAAAGAACGAAGAACGATCTCCGCTAAGAAATGAAGAAAGATACTTACAGACCTTCTAAATAGGGTTGAAGGAGATATTAAGGAAGTTTTGAAACTTCAGCAAGTCTGCAGCTTTTGGCGAAACTTTCTTGATACTATCTCTGGTGTACACCCCAATTTAACAACGCAAACATATTTTTTTCTTATCATACTATATTTTTTACAGGCACATTCTCTTGGAAAAACAACCCACGCCCTTGGCCCGAAAGAGGCTACAGCTAACAAGCGTGAGTTTACTGATGAGCAACTCCGTCAAGGAGAAGGGGTGATCGGCCTGCAGATGGGATCCAACAAAGGCGCTTCTCAAAGCGGAGACCATTTCGGTCGCCCCAGACAGGTTGCTGGAGCAAACGTTTACAAATAAACTCAGAGATGACAGATCGACTTGGTCGACATACACAGGCGCTTAAAAAATATTAATCTTGTAAAGAGAACACGAGTTTTAGAGCTCGAGATATTTTGTAGTTTTGGTAAAAGGTCCTATGATTCTAATAAATATTTTGTAAGCTTTGCTTTTGTTGTTTGTGTATCATCTTTTCTCTCCAGTGAGTCAATCAGTTTTATACCACAACGCGCGCGTTTCTCGAATTCTGATTGGCTCTCAGCCATGGGTACATAAAAGTATGTACCACGGAACGCGCCATCAGCGCGCGCGCGCTAAAAAGAACCAACGAAAACACCGTTTGACCGAGCGCGCGCGCTGTTTTTGTATTTATTTTTACCTTTTTGTTGTGGTATAAAACAAATGTCCTCTGATTTTCCTTGGTATGTCCTCTTATATACCACGGAATGACGTAATAAAGTGGTCAAACTGTACTGCGGCTGCGCCTCGTGAGTCCACAACATTTTGACCACTTTATTACGTCATTCCGTGGTATATAAGAGGACATACCACGGAAAATCAGAGGACATTTGTTAAATGTCTTGATGTGCTTGCTAACTAGTCATTGCGCGACCGTTGCTAGGGGGTGGCCGTTCTATACAGGATTTTCATTCCTAGACATGATTGCCGTTGCTAGGAGTGACCGTTTACCGTACTGTTCCTATCTGTTAGGGGTGGGCAGTTGATATATAGGATCACCGTTCGCGACAGTGTTGCCGTGCTAGGCGGGTCGGCCGTTGGTGCAGGTTGACTAATTTCTAAACGGGTTTGCCGATGCTAGGGTCGTCTTTGCTATGCAGGACGCACGACTGTTCATAGACAAGGTGGTCGTCGCCAAGGCTGGCCGTTTTTATACGGGATTCGTAGACTTATAACGACATTTTCCAGCCCTCGGTCACAGTTTTCCTACGGTCCAACCTAAAGCCGGTTAATAAATATATTTATTACAGAGCAGATTTCAGATGACTGTCGTGATTTAATTGCGTTTGCGATTGTTTGCTTTCTCATTGGCTGCTTATTTCCATCAACCAATCGAATTGAGAACTAATTACAAGCAAGGAATTACTAGCCAATTGGTTCGGCTCCTGATTGGCTGGGCAGGAAACCATTCACAGCATGTTGTAATTAACGACGGTCATCTGAAATCTGCTCTATAAACCTCAGTGTTTTACAGGGATTTCGTGCCACTAAGAAAAACCGTATATTTTCACATGTGAAAACACTGAGGTTTATAGAGCAGATTTCAGATGAACGTCGTTAATTACAACATGCTGTTGAATGTGAAAATATCAGCCAATGTTTTCTTCCTCGTGGCCAATAAAAGGCGCTTCCCTGGAGCATGGTAGTGTTTCTTGTTTATATAATAAACAGAATAATACAATGGACGCTTGGAGATATGGAATTTATCTTCTCGTATTCACTCTTGATATCTCGCTCGTTCGCTGCGCTCACTTGTATTTTATTCATTGCATACCTATTACCGCATCATGGTAAGCTAAGTTATGGGATGTGTCCGCGACTACCATGGGCAGCAGTAGGCATGCAGCGAGGGCGAGGAGCATGTAGTGTCCCCAACCGACACCAGGGGAGGTGGGTGGGGCAAAAAACCGCTTGACCACCCGTTACGCCGATAACTGACAACGGAACACAGAAGACACCGGGAATTTAAACTATAGGGGCCGCAAAGCATCATGCACGCCAGTATGCAGCTAACACCGATTGATTGGGCGATTCCGATAAACTTTCACGATGCGCTAATTAATATGCAGATGAAAATAGTATTTTATTTTCACTGCATACCTATTACCGCATCATGGTAAGCTAAGCTATGGGATGTGTCCGCTCCTACCAATGCCCTTGCAATATTCATTGCTGACTATGCGAAAGCCACAGAAAGTGGAAACGTGGGAAAGGAAATATCATAAGATGGGATAAAATGATAAGATAGGATTGGATGATAGCTCTTTAAAAGACTTCTCTTCCAATACTCAGATTTCCTCTTTAACAAGACAGAAGGTTCTGGTGCCTCTTTAGCTCAATATCATTGAAAGAATGAACTGTTTTTTCCAAAGCGGACTGTTGTCGCTATTGCTTTACCACGCAGAAGTACAAGTAAATTGTTGGAATAGTAGGTCAATAATAATAATACTATATGGACTTCTATAGCGTATATGCATTGCTGTTCTAAGCGCTTTACAATATAACAGTTAAGTTGGGTGGGTTCACACTCGGCTGAATGACAAAGCCGGCAAGAAACATGACGAAAGATCGCCAAAGCGACTGAAGCGAAGCAATTGCAACCTACAGCCTTCAATCACATCGCACGGCGAATGCAAGTGGGTGACGGTTTTGAGTTTTCGAAAAGGGTAAGGTACTGCGTTATACTTAGATCGTACTTCGGTAGCTTTGAAGACGCGGCGTAAACATAACTACAAAAGTATCTTACTTGAGCAGCCAACATGGCGTTCACACTGAAAGTAGTCCGAAGCATACTGAAGACCTCATTACGAGCGTTAGTGTGAACCCACCTAGTATGAAAAGTATGGCGTCCCCGTCTATGTCACTTGTGCGGCCACAGACGGCTGTGAGAATGGGGCTGTTCCACGTGATTGGCTGGAATTAGCATCCGCGTCGTCAGGGTACAGGCAGGTCGTACAGCGACGCGCAGGTTGAGTCTAGACAATCTATGAAAACGGAACTGTGAAAAGCGGCCTAGAAAACACACCGAAAGGCCAACAAACTCCGCCGAAGCACCCCAGGAAACTGTCAAAAGCAACGCACTGAAGAAAGGCCAACCATTAACGAGGTAACTAATTTTACGGGAAAACTAAGTGCTCCTTTTGGATAAAACGCAGGGGGTCCTTTTAATTTCAGGAGGTGTAACCAAGATTAAAGGCGGAAATACATATACATAATATAATTGAGTCCATTACAGGAAAAGGCTAAGAAAAGACATTAATTCCCTGAGAGACTGGTGCAAAGGTAAGGACACGCCTGTAGTAACTATTAGTGAGAACCATGTGATCCACCAATTTCCATGCCTTTTCCGAGAGCGTACAGTCAAAGTCGTTAACCAGATTCTCTACCTCCGCTTTAGGGTTCGGTTATCGGTGTGTGTGCCCATTCCATGAGACTTCCAAAAGAGTTAACATCCTCTGAAGTGCCTTTCCGGTTATCTCGGGATCGGATCTCACGTCCGGGGGTGTTGAAGAGGAACCCCGCCCCAATGGCGCTTAGACATGTCATGGAGACAGTCATGGAGAAAGCGCTAGTTCTGGATTTCCGTGAGGGGCCTACCCCTGTGATTAGTGGAATACATACCAAGAACATTTCGCCAAAAACTGTTGTTTTGCCGACGTTGCAAAGCTTCCTTATTAGGAAATTCCCCCTTACCTTATTTGGATGGTCTGTAAATACTTTTCCTCATATCTTAGCGAAAAAAGCAGGAAATCTTACCAAAACTTGCAGATATTGGAGAAACATCATATTCTTGGTCGCCATTTTGTTTTTGCCTCCCGCCGAGGGACCTGAGACACGTTTTGAACACCACAGGCAACCCGCGCGGATTTGCCAAAAGAGACGACAACACTTTCTAGATACGAATATGCGATGCCCTGGACTACCTCTCGCACATACAATCTGCAAGATGGGAAGCTTAACTGAAAGAGACGATTAAGTGTTTGAAGGGATACCATGGCGGATGACAAAATGCTCTCTCTGAGGGCTATGAAAGCATCCGTTTCATCCTGCGGGACGAGAGAGCCGCATATAACCCTAAAAAGCTTACAGAAGTGAAGGAGATGTATTTCTCAAATGTGATGAAATACCCTGTTTCGATAAGGATCGATAGCAGACGATATATGCCGCGGCTTCGGCATTCTGATGGCTCGGGGCAAAACCAAAGTGCGATGTAAGGGAGGTAATTGTATCACGTGACGGACATCGATATACTGCGAGAGCGGAGTTAGAGCGGCTTACAAGGTTGTGGTACAAGAAGGTGCTCACTTTCCAACCGAAGGGCAAAGTATTAAAATGTAAAATAGAGGTAAACCAACTGAAAATCAAAGCACATCTCGGAAGAAGGTTAAATAACACATAGTGCCGCCTTTGACCCAGAAGTATGAATCTCGGCAACTAAGACACACAGATGATCCAGCTTGAAAGGGAGATCTCTAGTCCAAAGGTAACAACAACCTCTCGTCGTGGCAGACGACTCGGTGGCATAATGGCTGTAAAACGTTGATCTGCTTTTAGTGGATTGGCTCACAAAAACATTTTGGAATTCTGATTAAGTTTTGTTTCCATGGTAACGGTGACTCGCAATCCGCCATATTATAAATATTATAAATAGCAATTTCTTTTTCATGTTTGTACGCTAGTCTTTCTGTAACCTAACTAGATATGTCTTAATAAAGACATTTTCCAACAATATCATATATTACAAAAGCAAGTGAAAGAACAATATATGTGAAAGTTAAGAAATTCCAAGTTATCCAATTAGCTTTACCTGAAGATAGTTGTCTTTTATAAATAGATGACAACCTTTAAATTTCACCTTCCCCTGTGCGAGTTAAAGAGGTCTAAATAAAACAATCCACTGAGTCACGTGATAAGCGCCTCCATGGTAACAAAAGGTTAAAATATAGCTCTTCTTGAAACTATTGTACTAAACAATTCCAATGATGATCCAAAGTAACATGAGATATGAAGAATAATCTATTTTTTCAGGCAAATGCGTTTTGAGCCATGCCTTAAACCCACTGAGGAGGTCTCGAAGGCTAAACAGTAAGTGAGAGGCTAAGTATGGTTGGAAAACATTGTCGACCTCTCCCCAAAACAAGATATCTCCAGCGGTTTTAATAATCGAGAATTAAGGCACGATAGAGAGTTATAACAATGGGCGGTAAAGGGGCGTAGTAAAATTTCTACTTGATTTTTTTCTTCAAATGGGTCGAAGAAATGCCCTACCCGGACGCCGTCGCGAATGATTCGGTGAGGATCTACACCATGACGGTTAACAAATAGGCAAGAGACTCCCATACTGGTCTCTTACCATTCCCGCCTTTAAGAATTTTGAGTCACGAAATTAACCGGAGGGGCCAACGAAGGGTTGGGTTCCCTGTGTGATACTACAAACACGAGTATCCGTTGCGTCTTTCTTATTTCTGCGGCAGCCGTTACGCGCGAGATTACCGCTTGCGCTTAACAAAAACAAACAAAACGATGCGATAACTAAAAGGGAACCCAACCCTTCGTTGACCCCAGCCCTGAACACGAAGAACAGGGTGGTATAGAACACAGAGCAGGCTCCCCAGGGTCAACGAAGGGATAAAGGTGCACAAAAAGTATAGAACCTATAAACCTGACAAATGTTTTCTAAACGACCAGCGGGGTCCCAGTGGTATGGGAAATCTTTTTTTTTTCACCATTGTTGATAGAAAGCACAAAGATACCGTCATTAACAGCCTAGCTGTATGTATCCTCCCTGTGTAGAACTAAACGAGATAGCATAGGGCGCGTGGTGGGAGAAAAGGAAAAATGTGTCACACTGTAGTGGCTATCCGAATGTTTTTTGTCTTTTTATAATAAATATATTTGTATATTCCAGCAATGGTCGAGGAAAGTGGTAAGAAAGAAATGACAAATAATGTAAGCAAAGTACTTCAGTTTATTATTAACACAAAGAACCTGCTCTGGGTAAGCAGTTTACTACGAGTCCAAAATCCATAACCATAACTGGACCGTTGACCACCACGCGGCTTCCAAATGGCGGCAGCTTCTATGGCAATTTATATAGTTAGTACAAGGTCTAATAAGATCCAACATCTCCTGGGGATCAGTAAATACCACTGAACGCGCGCGGATTTAATACGAGCTGCAGCAAATTTATCGGCCTAAGCATGAGTTTTTTTAGTATGGCACAAGGGCGCCTCCTGTGTTTTTAACTTGCTATAGCGCCTTAACTGTCCTTTACGGACCCTATGGTGGATAGGACAGAAACAACCTAAAATCAATTTTTGCACTTTTGCACTTTCTTTAGTTTCTGCCAAAAATGGACACTTTTAAATATTTATAAAATTTTTGTCCAATTTCGGTCTATTCGTGGATGTCGTAGCTTTGTGCAAGATATACACTTTATCAGAATATCAGAAAGGGGCTTTCAATGGTGGTTGCTCTATACATCTTTGACAAAATGACCGGTTTTCACAGCAAGGGTATGACATTGTCCGTTTCTAAATTTGAGGACACTATTTTCGTGCCGTTTCACCCTAACAACGTACTGCTTGTGTTATCTCCTTTGGACAAATTTGTCATGCATACGAAGTGTTTCATCTGACATGTACGATATCGCAAGTTCAGAAGCGCAGGTTTCGCTAAAGCACTGATGACAATTAAAAACTGGACACTTTGATACAGCGTAATCTCTTTATTTTGTTGCCCGATTTCAATAACACATCAAGTAGTTATCAAAACTATATCAACCTTTCAACTGTGCGAATTGGAGCAGCAATGCTTACAAAGATATATAAGGAAAATGTTCAATTTTATCTAGCCCTATAATTATCCAATATATTACACAATGTACAAAGGTTGTCCTTTTAACATCGAATTTTTGAACCCTGAAATACACATCGCAGCTGATCAGCCTTTCCACATAAACATTGTACAGACACTCAAGAAAGGTGTGCCTCTGCCAGGTTGCCTGCTCACACAAATTTGTGCGAAATGTCGAGCGAAGGTGAGCTGCACAAATTTGTGCGATATGCTCCGGACTCACACAAATTTGTGCGAGAAGGCGAGCAAAGATGAGCTGCACAAATTTGTGCGCTCTGCTGCGCTGCGGGCTCACACAAATTTGTGCGAAAAGGGTAAGCAAAGAGGAGCTGCACAAATTTGTGCGCTATGCTCCGGACTCACACAAATTTGTGCGAGAAGGCGAGCAAAGATGAGCTGCACAAATTTGTGCGCTCTGCTGCGCTGCGGGCTCACACAAATTTGTGCGAAAAGGGTGAGCAAAAAGGAGCTGCACAAATTTGTGCGCTATGCTCCGGACTCACACAAATTTGTGCGAGGCGAGCAAAGATGAGCTGCACAAATTTGTGCGCCCTGCTGCGCTGCGGGCTCACACAAATTTGTGCGAAAAGGGTGAGCAAAGAGGAGCTGCACAAATTTGTGCGCTATGCTCCGGACTCACACAAATTTGTGCGAGAAGGCGAGCAAAGATGAGCTGCACAAATTTGTGCGCTCTGCTGCGCTGCGGGCTCACACAAATTTGTGCGAAAAGGGTGAGCAAAGAGGAGCTGCACAAATTTGTGCGCTATGCTCCGGACTCACACAAATTTGTGCGAGAAGGCGAGCAAAGATGAGCTGCACAAATTTGTGCGCTCTGCTGCGCTGCGGGCTCACACAAATTTGTGCGAAAAGGGTGAGCAAAGAGGAGCTGCACAAATTTGTGCGCTATGCTTCGGACTCACACAAATTTGTGCGAGAAGGCGAGCAAAAATGAGCTGCACAAATTTGTGCGCTCTGCTGTGGGCTTACACAAATTTTCGAGAAAGGGCGAGCAAAGATGAGCTGCACGAATTTGTACGCTCTGCTCCGGGCTGACACACATTTTTGCGCTCTGCGCTCCGGTCTCAAACAACTTTGTACGAAAAGGCGAGCGAAGATGAGCTGCACAGAGTTAAGATTGGAAGACTCTCCAAATAAACTATTGTCAACCACATGGAGTGCGCTTGTTCACTTTACCATCAGAAAGAAACGCATGTGTCCATAAACCTGCGCCAATCGCTTTATTTGCAATATTCCTGGTTGTTGTTGACTCAAGTACGCCCAGTACCAATTTTCTGCATAAGCCGGCAGTACAATTAGGGTGATACCCGTGATGCGGCGTTCGAAAACGTGAAACGGATTGTCTTATAGAACGCTTGAGGCTCGACGATTCATTAAGACCCTAACTTAACTTTCTCTTCTAGACACACTGTTAATCTAAACTAATGCCATACTTCGGTAGTAGTCATACTGTCTATTTTGCGTAAATGTCGGTCGACGGTGTCCTCTACTGACAAGCTGAATATAGTGTCACTTGCGAGGTCGCAAAATGCGCTTCGTCCTGTAAGATCCCGTGTAGATCTGCGGAAGGAAAATCGAGAAAATAAATAATATAAATAAGAGGATATTACTGGTAAAAGAATATTTTACGAACAAGCGCTGCGCGAGTGAGTGACAAACTATTTGTTTCTTCGATGATTAGTTTTACTGTACAATGTTGTCACAACAGCTAATGAACTATGAGTATTTCTTTTGTTTACAACTGAGGAACAATTCAATATTTATTACAGATTTCCAATTTAAGTCGTCTTAATGTTCTCATGGCCTTCCCAGAAATGGCCACACCAAAACTGCGTCCGCTTTTTCGAGGGCGGAGCTTTGTGATAAAGGTACGATGGCGACAAGGACGCGGCACAGAACCTGGCCTGCTGTTTTTTTTTAAAGCATAACGTTGCGGACCGCGGCACGGTACATCTCACTGCTCTGTTTGAGTAATAATTATGGTACTGTATACTCACGCAAATCAAACAGGATTATTTGAGATAAGAGCGTCCTTTATATATAGGAGCGTGCGCTTGGTGGTCTAAGTGTGTCCATTTTGGCGCAATGGACAAAACAACCAACTAACATAACATCAAAAGTAGCATTTTGGCTTACTGATGCAAGTGGATGCGCTCAAAAGTCTGAAAACTTTTTTATTACACTCAATCCAATTTTGTTTCTCTTGTAAACGCTTTTTTTTACTACACGCTGCACGTCCACAGAATGCAATTCCATACAATCTGTGCTCACCCATATATTTTACATATGAACGTCATTTTATCAACCTGTAATGGGTGTGTTTTACTCACCGGTTGAAGCCCTTCGCCATTTTCCAGCTGAGCACTTTCTTGTATCACTTGTCTCAATTGGGGGGTTTCATCAGTTTCATTACGCCTCACGCGTTCAATTAGATCGTCCATTATCCAGCGTACTGCACTTGCTGGTATGTAAGTAGTCCCTGTCTTGTGATGTTTGCAGTAGGTTCCTTGAATTTATTAGGTAGAAAAGTAAACATTAATTAAAAAAAAAACGTGTTTAAAACGTGTTGTTATCTAATGAATAATGACTGGACCGTGTTTTGATGTAAATAAGCAAGAATACACAATAATAGTAACAACATTCTAATGGCCATTATTAAACGCTGAAAAACTGCAAGGATAGTGTGTGCCATTAAAAAGTGGTTACTGAAGATAAAAGTAACATAATGGCCATTATTAATCCCTTAGAAATTACAAGGTTGTTAAAATCCCATTACTAAACTAAACAATTGTGGTTGCAGAAATGCTACGTGCAGGTAGTTTTTCAAACATTAAAACTTCAAAAGGACTTCTGCAACCACTTCCTGGCTTATCTAAGGATGGACCATTAGAACACCGATGAAGGGGAAGGGGTTGGTACAATTACATATTTTTATGTCTGGATTAAGCCTAAAATGTATGTACTGGATTATTATTGATTGTATTGAAATTTCACGATTTACATTCAACATTCGGCATAGTTATCTAAACTATTTGCTGATAGCTAAGGGACTGGGAGACTGGTCATAAATTAGAGGGGCTGGGCTGGTGCCAATATGGGGAAGGCCTCTAATTTTCATGCAGGTGAAAAAGGGAGGGTCAAAAAATTTGGCTTATTATTTTTTAAGCAAACATTGTAATGTAAAAAGGGTCAGGGGCCTGTGCCCCCATAGTTTTTCCCAAATCAATCCTTAAAACTCCCCATTTTGCACCCTGCATATCAAAGTTCCCTTAAACTTGAGGTAATTTCACATGCTGGGTTCTAAATTTTTGGCACACTTCATGCCGAAGAGAATTTAAACTATCCCTAAAAGCTGACTTGAGTTGTTGATATGTCCCCCCCCCCAGTTTTTGAGTTTTTGGAGGCTTGGTACGACCTTGTTATAGAATCCTAGATTTACCTATGCTAGTCCGAAGGTGACAAAAAAACAAGTTTACGTTTTTATAACTACTTTGGAGTCTTTCACATCAAGTATCGTTTCCATGACAACAAGTCACTCACATTTTTACAAATCAAGAAGGAAAATACTTTTTTATAACAACTTTGGAGTCATTCACATCAAGTATCATTTCCATGACAACAATTCACTTTTACACATCAATCAAGAAGGAATATACTTTTTTATGACTACTTATTAAAGTGTTACATGTTTTGTCACCTTTGGACTATCATATTCCTTCTTGATTTGTAAAAATGCGGTGACTTGTTGTCATAGAAACGATACTTGATGTGAAAGACTCCAAACTAAATATAAAAAAGTATCCTGATTTGTAAGAAATGCGAATGACTTGTTGTCATAGAAACGATACTTGATGTGAAAGACTCCAAAGTAGTTATAAAAAAAGTAAACTTGTTTTTTTGTCACCTTCGGACTAGCATATTTACCAATACCAGAAACATATAACTTAGTTGAAACGTGTCATAGACAAATGAATCTGATGTGACAACCAGCGAACAACTTGCAATCACTAAACACCATAGAAAACAATGCCCTTGCGTGCAGCCAATCAAAATTCATATAAGACCATTGGGGATTGCACATGCATTCGAACTGTTTTGCATTGGTTTGGGGAGCATTCATTATTATGCCAGGGGGTGGACTGGCAAGAATTAAGGGGGGGGATGTTAAATTTGGCACATTCAAGTAGGGGGTCACCAGAAAAAATGAAAACAATTGTGAGGGGTCATCTACGTTTTATGACGGAAGAAAGCTACCCTGTTCAATTGTTTTTGCACCAAAAATGAGACCCCGTTCTAAAGAGAAATTAATTATAACTGTAAATCAAAATTGTTGTTGTTACGTTTTTATCTGTAATAGAATGTTACTTGTTGAATTCTTTACATTTAATAAAACAGTATGTGACCGCCGGGTCACTTCCTTGAAGATTTTACTGGGTGGTCTTCATTATCATACCCCATTCTATAGGACGGTTCCTAAACGGTACCCCATTCTATTGGCTGGAGGAAGAAATCGGGACCCCGTTTAGCGGCACATGCTGTATAGCTCTTGTAAGGGAGTACCCCCCAGGCTTTAATTCAACATATGGATACAAGAGGATGCATGCCTGTAAATTGCAACAAACTGTTCATGCACGCAGGAAATGTCCTAAAAATACAGGAAATGATCTACTTGGTATTGAGATGTCCCAACATTTCGTCCTGATCTAAGTGTGGGGGGGTATCATTATTATAAAAATTGTCAAAGGGGTTTTGAGGTTTTTATTGTTTGATACTTGTAGGGGGGTCAAGAATTTTTTGGGCTGAAGGAAAAATCTTGCCAGCCCACCCCCTGGCATAAATAATGAATGCTCCCTTAGAAGTGAACGCACGCGTGTTGATGCAAACAGCATTGTCTGCACACTCTTATTTACTATGGCAAATCAGCCAATCATATTACGAGAATAGATTTTGAGCATGGAATTAAAACAGTGAACTAAGCTCTGAGATATGAAATATTACTCATTTTGTGCTTTTGATCTGTTGTGAGGAGTTCACACGCATTATTTTTAGAAAATATGATGAATCAACCTCCTGTTGCTGATTGACTAAATGAAGAACCTGATGCTTTCCAAATATGGTGTTTATTGATCGCAAGTTGTTCGCAGGTTGTTGCGCAGTTTACATGTTTCAACTCACTTATATGTTTCTGCCAATACCTATCAATGTAAGCAATATTCAAATTGGCAAGATAATCATTATCTGGGATTTGAGCAAGATAATGTCTATGTAAAACATACACAGATGAAGTAACTTTCGGGTATGAAAGACATATTGAATCTTGCACTGCTATTATAACCTGCTGAAAGTAGATTTTAAAATGTCTTTTTAGCAATATCTAAATCTGGTGAATGATGGGGGAAAGTCACCATTAATATGTCACTGCATGGAGGGCCAACATTTTTCGTGCATCTTGTCAGGGGAGGGCTTCCCAAAAACATGTAGACCTAAATAATGCACCAGCCCTCCCACCCTCTAGTTTATGACCAGTCCCTTATGGTATGAAATAATTACATTGTGAATTATTGAGGCGACTACCACTTGTGTCCTTTCATACCCTCAATTCAAGTTTATTGGTGCCCGAAATTTGTGTTGTGGAGGCTCCCACTAGGTCTATTCTTAATGTCATATATGCCATAATATGCAGTAATAAATCAGTTCTACCAGTAGCCAGCTGCTACTTTGAATCCTGTAGGAATGCATATTATGTTCCTACATTTACTTTGCTTTTTTATGTCCCTTAAAACCCTAACTTGTTGATGTCAAACGATTGTTAGTTTGCCAACTTGATGTCTTAAGTCTTACCTTGTTATACTTCAACAAACTACATCGCCATACGCTCGGTATGCAGCTTTACAGCCAAAAACCACTCTGTTCAAGCTTCAAGAACAGCAAGCATGGCATGATTTTTAAATTGCTTTCGATCTCCATTTAAGAGCCATGTAAACCTCATCGAGAAGTCATGATTTCATTTCCAGGTTAGAGCAAAACATCCTTCTCTCCAATCTCTCAAATATCTTTCTTTGCAGATCATAAGTAAGCTTGTTCAGCTTTGCAGTTTGGCATAATCCCACATCCATCCAGATCTGAGTCTATCTTAATCAATTTCTCCAAGGTTTAACTAAAGGTTTTAGCCTGGATATTGAAACTTTGCAAATAATCGATTTGCTTATTAATTCGCCCTTCCATACAGCCAAACAAACGACAAGAACATGCATGGATTTATCCCTGAAAACCTTCGACTCGAGTGTTCCCAACCGCCATTTTCGGTGTCGTGACCGCTGGCCCAACTTCGTTTTTATATTGTTAGCCAATCACTAAGAAGAATGTTTCTGGTTAGCCAATCAGCACTCACGAGCGGTTCAAACGGTCAAGTTCCTGGAATTCCAACGGACAATTTCAACAGAAGAAGAATCTTCGACCGTAGGCGTAAGGAATGAAGAAAATGACGCTATATGCAGGTATGATCTGCTCCTTAAAACTAAGTTAAATAGCATTTGTATCCTGCTTAGAGCATATTGTAGGCATGTCTGGCTTGAAGACTTCTTTGTTAGGCTAAGAAATCGGCGATACCAGAAACCTATTTGATCATCAAAGCTGAAACCTCCAGCTACGTTTATCGTCGTTTTGATCGATCAGATTTGAATCATCAACGTCACGTAAATTCCCTGCTATGAGTAAGCATTAGCCACTTAGTCGGCCCCATTTTGTTTGTGCAATCGATTAAAGTACAAAAGACTGATATAGTCGTTTAAGCGTGAACACATTCGCCTTTGTCACGCGCCGCCATTTTGTTGCAGAATGACAGAATGACCCGGCCCGACCCGGCAAAGCAGAAAAAAGTGAACCAGTCAACTTTTTGGTTCTTAAACAATTAAGGAGTACTTTTTGGTAGCCTAGTCAACTTTTGTACCATTGGTAAAGGAAAACCGGTTGGTTTGATCAGCGTCGAATGGTACAAAATATCCCGGTTGGGATGAAATACCGAGTGGAATGGTGCTTGCCATTCACATTTTGGTTCGGCTACCTAATTTGGTCATAAAACCGGTTGGAGTACCAAAAGTACAAATCATTCGGTTTGTTCCAACTGGAACGGCTAGACAACCTCTAAAGCTGAACATCTCGTACCAACCGAAATGCTGTATCATTGAATCCCACCGAAATTACCGGTTTTTCGTGACCAATGCCAATGTGGTAAGCACCCCATTTGGCCTCGTTTCCATGCTGAATAAGTCGGCGGAAAAATCCAAGATGACGCTTATGTGACAAAGGCGAATGACACTAAAAAGTTTGCTAATTGGCTGTTCAAACATCAGAGTTAGTCAGCCAGAATGGTGATGTTTGCATAACTATGGTAAACTTGGAGTGCTTTAGTGCACCAAAATGTTTTCTGTTAACCGTTCTGGCTGACTAACTCTGATGTTTGCAACCAAACTTTATAGTGTCGTGTTCACGCTTAAATGCAAACGACTGTACATGTATGTTATGCACATGTTTAGAAGGGCTGACATGTGGCGAATTGAGTCCACTCCTCGATCGCGAGGTTGGATAAATTTATCCGCTATTTACCCTGGGATAACACTATCCATACTTTCAGGAACAGAAACAGAACAGAATTTCTCTGGATACCTTTATCCAATGGAATGAATAATTATAACTTTATTGACATTTAAAACAACGCAAATCAATGTCCAACAGTCACTAAATTAATATACATAATTAGTATATACTACACGGGAACCTCCATGATCGTGCGTTTTGATTGGCTCGCTATCTCGGGATATTGCCACAATATTCCGAGATCGAAAGCATTATCCTGAGATTGAGAAGCCCGAGTGCAAGTGGTTCGGATATTTTTACTTTCTAAAGGAATTATCTGATTCGAAATGCAACAAAAATCCTTCTCAATTAACTTATGTTGTCTCTTTAGTTTTCAAGGTGAATCAGAGAGATAACTTATTTCTTGAACTTCGAAAATTTGCTGTTCTTTTTTTCAGTTCTTCGGAATCAGAGATCGATGATTCGTTCACGGCACTTTTGAGAGACAAATTACATTCACAACAACATATAATTAAGGCAATTCTGTCGAAAACATATCACAAGAAACTCTTAATCTACTTTGCCGAACATGTACCTGTAGGTTGAAAGGCACAGTAAATCGTAGCCAGTCATTGAGCTCAGTTTAAGAGAGAATTTCAGTTAAGCTTACCGTCGCCATGTTGATTCGCTTGATCACGAGCCATCCGACAGCAAACATATTTAAAGTGGTATCTCTTTTTATGAACAAGTCTTCCTCATTGTCCCAGAGCTTTTGAAGAGGTTAATTTCCCAAATTTCTGTTTGAATATTCCAATCGAATCTTGAATTTCTCTGCCAGCGGGTTGAAAATATAGTCATCTATCGGTGGTGAAAATGGCGACCAAAGGCTAGGCAAAGTGTTTTCTGCGAAGCAACTCTGCAGTTCACAATCCATAATCCAAGGCACAAAATGCGAATTTATCCCTCGAATCCTCCTTGCAACCTTCTATAAACTTAAATCACTTATCGTAGTCGATATTAAGGTTTAAAAAAAGTGTTTTTGCTTCTCTAAAACAGCAGCAAGTTTTCACCATGTGTTGAGTAGCCGAATGCTTGTAGTGAAGTCTGACGTAATGTCGCGTGCGTGACAAATGTCACGCATCAGAAAGAGGCTACACAAATGTCGGCAAATGCCACATTTAGTGTCGTTCGGATATTTTTTGGAGTGTTCCCGTGTAGTATATACTAAAACAATTATTCTCCTCAGGCTCAGTGAATAGTGGCGAATAGTCCCCTCGACCTCTGGTCTCGGGGACTATTCGCCACTATTCACTTCGCCTTCGGCAAATATTGTTAATTATTTCAATATACATTTCAAGCATAAGTTCATCAATTCATCAATGAAAAAAAAAGAATTTGATTATGTGTATGTGGAAAATGGGCTCAGAGCTCTCATTGAGCTATTACATTGCAGAGCATGAAAACAATGGCGGCCGCTCTTGTTTTGTCAAGGTTTCTGGTGATATTTCAACACAATGTTTCACGTTTTTTTGTCCACTAGTTGGGTTATTCTCTCGGCCTGCGGCCTTATGGGCTATTGGTCTGTAGCCCTTTCGAGCTTGAGGTCTAATTGTTAAATAGATAGTGAGTAGCAAAAACGCTGGCACACAACTTTCTAAAATCATGTTTTAGCAGCAACTCGAAGGTAGTTATGCTATATTGGATTTCTACTAAAACAATTAGACTACTCATTCTCATTTTCTATAGTCAAATAGTCACTTGATGAGTGTAGCTGGTCGCAGTGTAGTTCTTCAATACATTCTTACAATAATTATTATTTCAGATTGATGCTACTGTGCCATCTCTCAGCCGAGAAACAAGTCAAAGGCAAAGTTATGGCTTCAAAAAATGCTACAAAACAGATGAAAGTATACGCAATGTCAGCCTGGGAAAGGGGCAACTGAAGAAAAGGTAACAGAGGATCCAAGTTAGACACTGTAAAGATGTACAGTAAATCATGATATTTAACAACTATCCCCCAAAGGGGAGGTGAATAGTGGTGGATATATACCGAGACATGAAGCATTGAGGTATATATCCACCGCTAGGCACCGACCTTGAGGATAGTTGAGGATATTTGTTTTAGTATATACCAAATCAGTAGAATAAAATATGGTGATTAAAAAATTCAAAACACAGTATCGCACCCGAAATGAGCCACCATTTTGAGAGAGTTCTCAAAACAGTTATTAAGTGTTTGATATCTACTATTTCAGGAACCAATCAGAGCTCGCGAAAATGACTATTCATTGATTTGGTACATACTAAAAACTGATATTACCTGGTTTGGATATAAACTCATAGTGCAACTAGATTGGATAAGAACCTAATCTGCTAATGTTTTGAGTAGTTCACAGTAAATGGTGACCCACAACTGTTTTTTTTTAAATTGTTATGATTTACACCCCCATCCCCACCCCCCCAAAAAGAGACAAATGCTCATTTTAAAGATATTAGAGAATCTGCCCACATCTAACTGTATGTCAGATACCCATCTATAAATTGCTCAACCTCTTTTGGATTTTACAATACCTTTTCTTACCAACCGAAAGAACTGCAAAAAATTTCTACACGATTTAGGTCACGTTGCATACAATACTCCCCGTTCTTAAGGTTACTGAGAACCTCGAAAAAAATTCATACACGTCCTTAGTTTAACCAAAAAATGTCGACCTACGATATATAGGTTGGTACGATATATAGGTTGACATGTTTTGGTTAAACTAAGGGTGTGTATGATTGTTTTTCCGAGGACGTGCCGCGAAGGTTCTCAGTAACCTCAAACATCTGTAGTACCGTGGATGGTCAGCCATGCAGTCAAAGCTGCCGTAAGCCACCACCTCGGGGATTGAAATTGTGGTCGTTAACGGAGCTGGTCGCTTACGAGAAGGGTTCTCGTAAGCGACCACTGGCAGTCACATACTAGAAAAGTGGGTGTTGGTTGCTTACCCAGAACTTGCTACAACCAAATCTATGAAACCTATTTGACCATTTTATGGGCAAATTTGAGTTATTTTTTCAACTCCGGATATTTCGAGGCCTAAAGGCATTTTTTATTTATTTATTTTTAGCTGATGCCATGTCTGCCTGCACTTCAACAAGAAGGTGATGTGTCGTCGTTGCAAGTGATCCCCAGAGAGAAGCGGCACACAGCTGCGTCCAAGGAAGTTGAGAGCCAGGATTCAGAGGACACCCTAGACTTCGAATGAGCTAGGCTACTTGTAGCACAATAGACCTTTTTACTGATACGGGCCATCTTGGATTCTATAGTTCAAGCAACAAATTTTATTGGATGCCCATGGTGCAAACGCTGAAAAATTTTATAGTATATGCACAGCCATCTGGATGAGTTTTAAGTTATTCCCAAAGCTTTCAAGTGAGTAAACATCTAAAAGCAAACAACCTTTTACGATAATGAATACCCAAGCGGATAATTATAGAAAAAAATCACGCCGTTCAATCTTTTGGTGACTTTGCACCCTGGTCATCCCATTCTTTAGAATTCAGATGGCCACCGTATTGGTAAAAAGGTATATTAACATTCACTCTGGTACGCCGTTAAAAGTCATTGAAGGGCAAATTCAGGGCCATTCCATTTATTCCCCTGGTCATCTTCTTGATCCTCTCCTCTCGAAAATGGAGTCGCTAGCAACCACTTAGATAGTACAAGTACGGAAGATCTTTTATTTTAGCATTGAAAATGATATGCGCCAGAAGTTTTGAGCATTGCCCAAAAGCAATTTAGGGTCGGATATACAGCGACGATACTACTAGTTAAGCATTAGAGCACAACTTTCTATGGCTTTATCAGCGCAATAGAGCACGCGTGATGTTGGGAGAGACACGAGTTGGGAGAGACACTGGTATTTTTCCCTGCTAGAGGAAATTTCAGACTGCCGTCCTCAAAGAACTCGAGGTGTGGATATTAAGTCAAATGCAATTTCATTTTCCAATTTCAATTTATTCGCCATTTCTCTTACATTTACAGTTAAATACATAAAAAACAACTAAACAGGCTAGCTAATGCAACTGCCTAATGCTTATGTAGTCAAATATTTACCCGAGAAAGACGCTATATAGTGGCTAAATCACGGTACCACTCTTGTACTACCAACCCGTTGTTACTCCACTTCAAACACTTATTAGAGATGGCGTCATAGTCAATTAACGAATATCCACATTCTCTATTGAAATAAACTTTAGATTGTCACACTTGCATTGCTACTTAATTTTTCATCGCTTGATGATTTTCGTCAAGGCGAGCTAACATCGTAATTTGACATATACCAAAAAGAAGTGCTTTTTCGTTAGCACGCAAATGAAAAGGAGTCTTAGTGTAAACATGTGATCCTTTAGCAGAAACATTTGTGTGAATGCTTCATCCTTGCTCATCTCTTCGCACAAATTGATGAAAACCGGACAGAGTGCGC
This sequence comes from Scolanthus callimorphus, assembly GCA_033964015.1. NCBI lineage: Eukaryota > Metazoa > Cnidaria > Anthozoa > Actiniaria > Edwardsiidae > Scolanthus > Scolanthus callimorphus. The sequence goes on from JAWWUD010000167.1 coordinate 119,690, forward strand.
AATCTGTGTAGTTCATTCTTGCTCGCCTTAAGTTGTGAAAACAGGACATAGAATTTACAAGTGCTGGTCGCCTTTTCGTGCAAATTTGAGCGAGCCCGCAGCAGAGCGCACAAATTTGTGCAGCTCGTTTGTGCATGCCTTTTCGCACAAATTTGTGCAGCTCTTCTTCGCTCGCCTTTTCGCACAAATTTGTGCAGCTCTTCTTCGCTCGCCCTTTCGCACAAATTTGTGCAGCTCGTTTGTGCTCGCCTTTTCGCACAAATTTGTGTGAGAGCCCGCAGCAGAGCGCACAAATTTGTGCAGCTCGTTTGTGCTCGCCTCTTCGCACAAATTTGTGCAGCTCTTCTTCGCTCGCCTTTCGCACAAATTTGTGCAGCTCTTCTTCGCTTGCCCTTTCGCACAAATTTGTGCAGCTCGTTTGTGCTCGCCTTTTCGCACAAATTTGTGCAGCTCTTCTTCGCTCGCCTTTTCGCACAAATTTGTGTGAGCCCGCAGCAGAGCGCACAAATTTGTGCAGCTCGCCTCGCTCGCCTTTTCGCACAAATTTGTGTGAGCCCGCAGCAGAGCGCACAAATTTGTGCAGCTCGCTTCGCTCGCCTTTTCGCACAAATTTGTGCAGCTCATCTGTGCTCTCCTTTTAGCACAAATTTGTGTAAAGCTGACAGAGCGCACAAATTTGTGTGGAGAGGCGAACAAGGTAGAACAGCACAAATTTGTGCTGGTTCTCCTACACGCCTCTCTACACAAATTTGTCCGAACTTGACAGAGCGCAAAAATTTGCGTCTGCTCATCCTTGTTTGTCTTTTCGGCAAATTTTGTGGAATTACTTGGAACGTCGAATGGCCCCCTTTTCAAGGTTTCAGGTAAAGTATGATATAAATGTTAATTGCCCCTTTTTCAGTAATGGTTTTCGATATTTGATAGCCAGGATCCGTCCCATTTAATAAAAACAATACTAATTCAGTGATGTCTCGTCTACGGACTATTTCCTTGCAAGAACGACCACTGATATTCCTAAAGTATATAATATGAACGTTTTGTTGTTCCAGTGTCTAATGGCAAACAAAAAACGCGATGGAGCGCGCATAAACGGTCAAACAGAGGGTGAATTACGCATTTGCTGATTTACAAAATACAAAAAAGTCCCTTTCGGATAAGTTGACCAACACCATTAACCCCAGACCGATCAAAACGACCAATACATGGGCATAGCGTATGCTGCCTGTTTCGTTAAAAAGACCGATAAAGGCCTATCATAACATTTATCATAGGTCCCATTTTTCGGGATACTTGTTTTGACCCAAAAATATTTTTTCCGAGGCAGTGATTTATCAAAAGTCTGAAAAACGTCCCTATAGCAAGGCAACCCAGAGAGGGTATATTTCGCAGAAATGACCGATTTGTTAAATTTGTTGCTGTTGTTAAGCACTGAATTTAAGTAAAATGACCAGAAAAGGTAAAACACTGAATGATTTTCCTGGAAAATGCCCAATTTTAGAACAATTATGGAAAAGTGCAAAAGTGCAAAAATTGATTTTAGGTTGTTCTGAACAGAAATATGTATGCTGTAATTATACGAGTAAAATAATTAAAAATCTTCACAGTTCCCTATCCCCACATGGTGAAACGAGATTTAAGTACTATCTTCTTGTTATTCCTCAGGCTAACCCTTGAGTGGCGTGCAACATGTATAGATCACATGTCTTTCTTTCTTTCCCTTGACAAAGTACTACGTTGGACACACACAACACTTTTAAGGACCCTTTTAAGACAGCGCACGATTGAAGAATGACCACGGATGACACCGCTTGTTAAAGTGCGAAAAACCTACAATGACCCTTTAACGCATGACTAGACTGACTAGATAAGACAATAGCGCTGTTAACGCTGACGACATCTATTGTTATTAATATGCCAACGAGAGATCGATTGGTTAACAGAACAAAGGGCGCTATTCAATATACGGCTGCAACTCATAGCATTACAAAGGCAATGTTGATATACAGTGAAATAGCGATATAAACCGAGGTCCTGTCTCTTAAACCACTACACTTTATAGAACTTGAGAACTAACCACAGAATGATATATCTAAAAAACACTCGTAATTGCAAGCTACATGCATAAATGCAGTCCGTATCTAAGGGATCACACATTACATCTGTAAACTACAACAGAAAATTGATACGGATATTTGCGGTATACCAAATATATACAAACATTTACATATACTGTAACCACTAAAGACTACAGGTGGCGCGTAATTTAAAAATACGAAAACGCTGTCGAAGTTAGCACAGAACGTATATGAGGCAAACCTAGAACCTGGATAATCATACAGAAAATTTGAAAGCTGCAAAAATAACAAAACTACATCAGCTCTGACACACGACAAAGGCGGACCTCGATGAGACTTGTGGTAACAACTCTATAGACCAAAAACCGGTATGTTCAAAGAGCCACGAAATAAAATAAACAGTCTGGAAATATGTACGTAATAGGGTTAAAACTGTACGAAAGACTAGGCTAACGAGCAGACATCAAACAGCTAGATAAACAACAGTGTGTGAAGCAATAAAACAACCGAGCCCTCGCCGATGAACTGGAAACTTTTCTTAAGTACGATATAATTTCAAATGGCAACTAGTAATAGACAAGTGATGCAGTGAAACAAACGCATTATGAACGAGCGCATAGCTCATAGACGAGAGCGTATCAATCAATAACTTTATTCTTTCTATTCTACTCTACGTAAGTGTCAGCAGAAATGTACACATAGGAAAAACGCTGCAAACAAACTTAGCCTACAAGCGGCTTCAAAATAGGATGGATGCATCGCTAGCTAACTAGCGGAACCGGAAACACAGATCTTTGCCTACGAGCAGTATCCATAATGTAGCGTCAATATACTCTTCGCCAACCAGCGGTATGCATAATATAGCAGGAATGTACCTTCGCCGAGCGGTATCCAGATATCCGAACTGTATTCTTCGCCAATTGCGGTATTCAGAGATATATAGACCTTCGCCTACGAGCGGTACCCAATGAGATATAGATCTTCGCCTACGAGCGGTATTCAAAATAGAGCAAAATGTATTCTTCGCCAACTAGCGGAATCCAGAGAAATAGTTCTTCGCCTACGAGCGGTATTCCAGAAGATAAGGCATATTTTTTCTAGGCCAACTAGCCGAGTTAACAACGAGTTAACAACGCAAATATATTGAACGTGAAATAACTAAGACTACAGTTACCTCAACCTGTAAACGTCTGGAGAGCAGCAGGACAAGTCACGGCTGGAATTAGGAGCGACGGGAGCAGGTAAAGAATCCTCCATTATAGATAGGAGCTGGTGTCGGTTGGGAGGCTTAGCAAAAAACCAGGCTTGACCACCCGTTACGCCGATAACTGACAACGGAACACAGAAGACACCGGGAATTTAAACTATAGGGGCCGCAAAGCATTATGCACGCCAGTATGCAGCTAACACCGATTGATTGGGCGATTCCGATAAACTTTCACGATGCGCTAATTAATATGCAGATGAAAATAGTTCGATATCAATGTGAACACTCGAAGATAAATTCCATATCCCCGCGCGCCTATGTATGATCTCTATTTAGTCAAATCACACTAGTGGTCCATTGTCAATGCTGCATTCTGATTGGTTGAGCTACTAGTAGGCTATAAGTTATATGGCAAATGACCAGACGAGAAAATATTCTTGGCTATACAGGGCTCGAGGAATAATGTTAAATATATTAGCAAACAGCCAAAGCACGCTGGTGTAGTCAATTAATTTTTATTCGGTTCTTAGCTTACATACGAAAACTAGTAAATCAATAGGCTAGAAACATTTTAATATTTAGGGAAGTTCAACCAAATTTGCTACTCACAACAAGATGATTAAAGAATTCGTGCCTTGGGAACCTAGCCTATGTGTAAACATAAATCGTTCGTTTGTTCTTCTTTATTATTAGACTCGTCCCCAGGCCTTGTGCCAGCTCTCCGCGTCACACGCACGTTCATCTGTGACGTCACAAATCGACAGTCACACATCAAAAATACCCTGATCAAAACCGTCGTTTCTGAACACTCACGGCCAAAACCAAATTTGGAAGTATTTACCGTATTTGGAAGTGATGGTAGATCCCCTTCTGATAAGAATTTCGGCGACATTTGCCAGAAAAACACTGAATTTTGAGCGAGAACTTCCAGGCATTTTAGCGACTCGATATTTCAAAGCATCCTCCATTTTGGATCTAGCTTAGCTGCCAGGCCTGATCTATTTTGAGCATCCAGAGGGAACCCGCATGGCTCGCCCCAGTCCCCTTAAAGGAGCCTGGGGATGAGCCTACTCCATTCTTATTGTTCTACAAATCATTTCAAGCTAATGGATGATTACTTGATCTATATTTGAAACTAATCGTAAAAACGTTTTCAGGTCAAAAGATCAGATGAGCCATACAAAATGATCAAACGAGGTTTTATACACCGATTTCCATAGGACCTTTTCCACTTTAGCGGGGACCCTGTGGTTTGTTCCCCTAACTGGCACTCATGTGAAACAATTTCTTTGTTTGGTCACATGAATATTAAAGACTTGCTCGTGCGTTAAGGGAAAAATAAAAGATTTCGTTCGCTTGAGTGACAGTTGGGAAAACAAACCACAGGACCCCCGCTCAAGCGGGAAAGTTCTATTAACGTTGCTTCGTAAAACGTAAAACCATGAACCATGCATCATATGTAGATGCTATTTCTCGTATTTTCCTCGAATTGGCAAAGCAAACTAAACTAAAATCACCCAATTGCATATTGTACTCATGATTGAGACAGAATTTGAGATGAACTCCTTCGTTTTAGGCAAGAGTTATCATTCCGACTTATGAAGCATGGTTAAGTTCATGATACATGGTTTCACGAGCAACGTCAATGAGCCTAGTTTCCATATAGTCTTTTATTATATAGACACGAGTGTTTTACTGGGAAATACGCCACTCGTAGATCTCATACGAAGCTACATCCGAGTCCTGAGTGACATATTTTCCATATCCTCACTAGTGAGGATATCGGTCAAAACAAAAGTGCTTGGAAATCAATTTGGAATTATTTTTTCTGGTTTGTCTATATAATAAAGAGAAAATTACGCGGGTGCTTGAAGATATGAGTTTTATTTTCTCGTGTCAAAAACAATATTTTACCAGGAGCCTGATTTTACTCATTCGCTGAGCTTATTCGTAAAATATTGTTCTTTGCCACTCGAAAATAAAACTCATATCTTCGCGCCACCGTGTAATATCCTCTATATCTGTCGTATCCGTGAAATAAAAGAATAATTCCAATTTTCATTGTTTTCACGGTGTATAATGCTTTTTAGTAGACTCCTCGTCATCATTAACCATATATTCAAATTGTAAATATCTTACTGCGGTTTTCGTAATTCTGCGAACTCTCGCTATTGATTTCCAACCGTAAAACCGCCTTCTGGCTTCCGTCAATCAAACTCCCGAGTCTTTTCATCGTTACTCTTTGTGCTTTTTGATTGGCCAGCGCCTAAGCAGTGCTAAAGTGGCTTCCTGTCGCGACAGCAGCGTTACGTGCTGGCCAATCAAAAAGCACAAAGAGTAACGACGAAAAGACTCGGGAGTTTGATTGACGGAAGCCAGAAGGCGGTTTGACGTTTGGAAATCGTTAGCGAGAGTTCGCAGAATTATGAAAACCGCAGTAACTGTTCGATGAAATAAACTGATTGATATTGATTGATTGACTGATGCGACAGTTACGACTATATGCTCGGGGGGGGACCCCCCTACCTTTTAGGGTTGAAAATCAAGCCTCTGTTACCTTTAGGGGATAAAATTCGAAAACGTGCAAATGTTTCCAGATACCTTTTAGACGTCCGTTATAGATTAAGCAAAGCACACTGGTAAAGCCTGATTTTCAGACGTATTTTCCCTCGTAAAAATACGAGAGAAAATTACGAGGGAAAAAACGTCTTGGTACCTTTTAGGGGTCAAAATCAACTAAGCGACGCCATGTTTGGTACCTTTAGGGGTAAAATCGAAAGTTTCCGACGAGCACCCCCGCTCCAAAAATAGGGAAGTCCCCCCCCCCCCCCCCCCCCCTCTCTCTCTCTCTCTTCCCGGGACTATACGGAAACCAGGCCTTGAAACAGGTGTATGTGTATCAATGGAGTGTTCATTTGTAAGCATCATGCCCAGCAATTGTCTTTGGCGACCAAAATGGTCTCCGCTTTGCGAAGCGCCTTTGTTGGAGCCCATCTGCAGGCCGATGACATTCTGTCCTTCCCGGAGTTGCTCCTCGCTAAACTCGCGAGGATTGGCTTTCGCTTCTTTTACGCCGAGCACGTGAGTCGTCCATCCTTTGGCATTCGCCTAAACAGAATGATGCTAAATTAAACATAGGTACGCAGTGCGTACAGGAAGCTAAATTAAAACAGCAGGAAACTACAAAACATACTACTCTCCCGTTCCAGTAAATAAGTGCTTTATTATCATACCGAGTGTCAAAGGGAACAAAACAAAATAGAGAAATAAAGAGTTTTTTACGTGAATGAATTGTGCAAAAGCGCGCGCAAATGTGGTGGATTTTGGTTTCCGGTTTTGATTTTTTTTTTTCTGTCGCGTGACTTCCGGTTTAGCTATTGCCGGCCAAGGCAAAACATATATACTGTTGCCCTCCCAGTTGTCGCCAAGGAACAGTCGAATTTCTGATGCACTCTCGACAAGATACTAGAAAAAAGGAACACTGTTAAAGTTCCAAAGGTTTTATTTGAGCACGCGCAACAAGAATGGATACTATCATCAGAATGGCGGTGACAATGTTTTACTCCCCAAAGAGAGATCATATAAGACATTCAAACTGGGGATTATCGACTATGTGATTATGTGACTTCGAGTATCTCATGTTTCTCGTTTTTCGAGGGTATACCGGTTTTTTTGTGGGAATATGCGGGGGAAATGTTACAGTGGTTATATCGAGACAACATAAAAACTAGGAAAATGAGCTTGGAGGCGCTTCGGGGCCAACAGTGGCCTAGGCCATTTGTGGAAAAACCATATCAAGATAGCAGGTGTCGCCATTCTAGAGATTGACCGGGCTTCCTGTGGTATCTTGTCTACCTTGTTCCCAGGCTCTTGACCGTGAAAACAGCACAATGGAAAAGCATCTTTCCTCAAGTATATTTGAGTTTTGGTTGAGTTTAAAGCTTTCTAGGCCAATAGAAATAGTGAAAAACTTACTGGGATTTCAAATATGGTATGTAAATATTTCCTTATAAGGAAGTTGGAGAAAGTCGACACTTTTTTAAGGGACTATCTTGATATGCACCCCGGGCTTTCATATAGGTGTACAAAAAGCAAAAAAAACTCTGAAAAAAATGGGCTGGGAGGCCCGGCCGGACTCCCGGAGCATTTTGTGGAAAACCCCCAGTCCCTCCCCCCCCCCCCCATTTTTCATGCGATCGCCGCGATTATATGGGAATCAGCCTTGGAGATCAGTCATCATCTCGCAAAGCAGTTAGAGCATTTACATATTTTTTCACAAAAGGCAACAACTGTGAAAGGCCTACATTCATTAAACTGTTAAAACCGTTTGGAGGTATCCGCTTCTCCCGTTTTTCCATTGAAGACCCTGGCATGAGAAAAGCCTACCCTGGGTACCAGAGTCTCCAAGCTTTATCCCTTTACAAAACGCATAGAGAAAAGCCCAAACTCGTCTATAATATCTAGTTTTGGTGTGGTACTCTATTTACCTTTCGTCCAAGAGCGTGAATCCCATTTATCACCTGTTAAAAAAAGAAATAGAGGATTTTACATTGCCGCGCAGAGATACGAATTATATTCGAGTGTTGAAAATTTATCTCACGAGCCCGGGGAGGGGGACTCCAATATTTTTTTGTCGGGGATGATCGTCGGAAATTTTCAGTTTCACCCCTAAAAGATACCAAAGATGGCGGGCCATGGCGTGGCTCAAAAAAATTATTACCCTAATAGATACATTAAAAGATGAGGTCTTATGTACCAAGTAGGCGCAAAGGACACAGGTAACAGGTAAAAGATACCCATCATGAAATTTCCGTGTTTGTTTCTAATTTATCGTCTTCTCGAATCGAATAATCTCTCTTTCTTACACGGTTTTTTAGAAGGATCATCATAAGAAAAAATTATTTGGACACAGTTTCGGCCCTAAAAGATACCAATCTCCCTAAAATTTATTGAAGATCACTTTCACCCCTAAAAGAGACCAAACATCGTGATTTTAACCCCCTAAAAGATACGATGATCATCCCCGACAAAAAAATATGGGAGTCCATATAAATTAGTAGAAACCCACTCGCATACTATCACGAATCCTGCAATCTGATTGGCTCCGCTACACGCTATCTATCACGTAATAGATATAGTGAGAGCGAAAACGCTAGCGCAAAACTTTCTAAAACCATGAAATAAGTACGTTTTAGCAACAACTCGAAGATAGTATGCTAGTGGGTTCCTACTAAACCAATAAGACTACTCGTTCTCGTTTTCTATGAGTCAAATAGTCAACTCGGCGCTATGCGCCTCGCTAACTATCTCTTATATTGACTCATAGAAAACTCGAACTCGTTGTCTAATTGTTAAACAGAATCATGAACGGTGCAATGAGCCTGAAGCAACCGATCGCTCTATCACGCATCAGTATTTTATACATGCTACGGATTTTACCGAACCGTGGTGCCCGGGCGAAAAAACGTCTACCGTTCTCCCCGCTCGGGCTCCTGTTTTTGTTTGCATGCATTTCTTTCTCCACGGGTCGGCATGCTTTTCTGGATGTCTATGAAAGACTCAAACTGGCTCAGGTCCTTGGAATATTCAGGGGGGAAGCCTGAAACAGACGACTTCGCCGTTGTCAGATTCTTCGAGTTTGGCAGTTGGTTTTTCCTGCGCTGTCCATCAATGCAATCGTGTGAGCCAATCAGATCCTTGCCCAATGCATTTGTTTGGCTTCCTTTTGTCGCGACAGAAACCAATTCACCGCACTGACGAAACTGAGCAAGGTCCTGATTGGCTCACGTGGTTTGATTGATTTCACAGAAAACCCCAACTGCTTAACATGTTTTGAACGCGCTGGGTCGCGTGTTACCTGAAACAGCTGTAACGCCGTCGCGAGACGTAGATCTATGAAAACATTTGATCGCGTGACAGAGTATTGCCGGATTTCAAGCCGTGAGTGCCTGGGGCGAGTCCCTTAATAATATATTACCATTATCGAAACCCGATCCACATAAAGAGAAAGACCGCTGAACTATGCAAATTCCCAAAGTTTGGTATTAATCGGGCAAATAGTGATCAAGAAACAGCCATTCAAAAAATCCAAATTTTACAAGATTTGTGTGAAATCCGGACACGGCGTCCGGAAAACCATACAAAGTCAAAGCTGATAAAATTCCGGCATATTGGAATGGCTGTATCTCGAACGGAATTTACACAATCAACTCCAAACTTTAGGATTTTGTATAGTTCAGCATGCTCTTTCTCTTTATATGGATCTCGTTTCGATAATGGTAATATTAAGGGATTCGCCCCAGGCACTCTCGGCTAGAATCCGGCAATACAGGACAGTCACGCGTGCACCCTGCGCTCTTCGTTTCTGAGTCGCGACTGGTGTTTGTTTGGTGGACGTTAATCAGGACTTTCGACCTAGCCACGGGCCCACAAACTAGCAAAATGTGACCGACTAAGGTTTTAAGGTTTAATAAAGTTCGGTCGGCCACATTTTGCTAGCGCCCGTGGCTAGGTCGAAAGTCCTGATTGACGTCCACAAAACACCAGTCGCGACTCAGAAACGAAAAACGAAGGGTGCACGTGTGACTGAAAACGAGTGTAATGTCACCAGCAGGACCAATTACCAGAATACGTATACAGCAGCTGCTGGTCAGTATTTAAGAAATGGAAAAGGCAATTCGCAAAGGCTTTACATATCAAAAATAAGCCGTTGTTTTTGCCAAATGCCTTTAAGGGGACTGGGGCGAGCCGCGCGGGTTCCCTGTGGATGCTCAAAAAAGATCAGGCCTGGTAGCTAAGCTAGATCCAACATTTTCTGGCAAATGTCGCCGAATTTCTTATCAGAAGGGGATCTACCATCACTTCCAAATGAGGTAAATACTTCCAAATTTGGTTTTGGCCGTGACTTGTTTAAAAAACGACGGTTTTGATCAGGGTATTTTTGATATGACGATCTAAACGTTTCAGGCTGTTTATTTACATACCTGGGGCATATTCTGCTGTTCATACAGATCTACCGTCTGGAACAGGTCAATATTGTCGACACCCAGGGAAGCAGCAAAATCAAGGAATTTGCCAATATTTTCCATCTGAAAAAGATAATAATAATAATAATAATAATAACGTGCTTATATAGCGCTTTATCCTCGCGGCTCAAAGCGCTTTACATTAATGGATAACTCATCCTATAAGAACCAGCTTTATAACATGAGTGTGTGTTAGTATTGTGAGTTCTGTGACACTGAGGTTGGGCAACTTCCAACCTCAGTTGGGATTTATTTTAAAAAACCCGTGTTATACAACCTCAGGATTTAAGGAACTTTATCGATTTGGATCTATGTCGAATGCCAGAGAAATTTTATTTTCTTATTTCTATTCAAATACCAAAAAAAAAAGATGCAAGAAGAATGTGAGCAAAAATAGGCACGCAACACAATGTGTTGTATAGATAGTAACGAAGTAGCAAAATTAGCCATAGAGCATTCAACTAAAAGAGGAGATCAAATGTGTTAATATGATCTGTTGTCTGTACATGACAATTCCGTGTGGCATCACTGTGCCGTAGCCAAATAACGCCTGGGACGTCTAACTCCCGGGGGGGGGGGGGGGGGGGAACTCCCTATATTGGACTATACGGGGATGCTCGGCCCGAAAGGGGTAGGGTTTTCAAGCTGGAGGTATAAGAAAGGGGCAGGGTTTTCAGGCTGGGTATAAGAAAGGAGTGTAGGGTTTTCAGGCTGGACTGGGTATAAAAACAGTAGGGAAAATTGTAATTTTGGTATAAAAAAGGGTCTGTATTTCACCGGTTTTTTACCCGCAACGCGAGAGCAAAACTGTTTCATTTTTAACAGAGCTCAAAGCCGATTTTTCAGGCTTGGTATAAGAAAGGGGTACCTTTTTCGGCTTTGGTATAAGAAAGGGGTACCTTTTTTGCTCTGAAATTGGTATAAAGAAGAGTAAGGGTCCAGAATCTGGGCCGAGCATCCCCGTATAAAAGTGTTGGGAGTACCCCCCCCCCCCCCCCCCCCCCCCCGGTCTAACTATTTGCATCCGGACGGTAATAGTAACAGTACCTGACTTCGCAGACACTGTTATTTGTTGATCATGTAAGAAACTTTATAATTAATGGGTGTTCAGAGTAAACTTGACACAAGTGGGTGAAATGGCATTATAACCTTCAAGGGTGACATTTCCAAAACAAGGAATTCCAGGTAAGTATAAAACATAACTTCAAGCATCAGTGGTTATAAAAAAAATGGATGGAACTCTAGGGAATTCTGAACTGGAATTCTGCTTAAACAGGGACAGGGTGGGTAAGGGTGACAGGCTCTTATGTGACTACTCAATTTGTCTGTGCCCTTTGGATTATGTACAGTACCATTTTGAATACCATCTTGGATTCTTTAAACTGAATTTTCTTCGGCGCGTCTAACGCATTTGCCAGCCTAGAACACAGAGAAAATATTTGCCAATTAGATACAATTCACCGATCCCGCATTCATTGTTATACCCCTAGTTACTGTTCCTACGTCGGACAAGCCAAATTTTATCTTTGGCATAGAGCGCGGAAAGACACCGATTGCAGGGAGGTGTTGGGGGAGTTGTTGCATGCAATTTGGATTTTATATTTTTATCTTGAAAAGCTGAATAATTATTGAAAAATCTTCGATATTCAAGTTTGTTGCTCGGACATTTTGAATTGGGCGGAGCTATCGTCAAAATAGGATCGGTCTATTCAATCAAAGGCTCTATGAGCCTCACTTCCATGCATCTAAATGGCCGCCGGTACCCGTAGATATGATCCATACGTTTGCGAAAGTGACTGTGCAAATTGAGGGCAATGTGTATGTTATCTTCTGATAATTATAAGTAATCTTCCATGCAACAACGATCTTTTTACCAGAGAAAGCTGTCATAAGTACAGTAAACCAAATAGAGGTTTCTACTTGCTTGAGAAAATTCGGCAATAAAATAACGCTAGGTTCCCAAATAAGAAGTCTCTAGAAAATGTAGATCCCGTTTGTGAGTACCGACATTTGACATGTCCTTATATCTTCTTTAAAATTCTCAGAAACGCTTTTTTAGCACATTTTATTCCCTTTCCCAAAGCTTCCTCTGTTTGATGGTTGGTGGATTGGAATAGTGTAAAAGCATCAAATCTCTCGGATATTCTAGTCAGACACAAAGAAGGCAACACAAGATCCAAGAAAATTCAGAGAGAGTTCGGCTTCTCTCGGAAGGGTTTCGGAAAGGTTTCGGGAAGGCGAGATCGAACGGCTCGATCCGACGCATTCTCCAGGTTTCAGGAACTTCTGGGGTTGACAGGTATGAGTTTATCTGAATGACTAGAGCCTTGTACAGTTAGCATGAGTGGAGATACTATGGAGGCCGGAGAATGACATTGTACGTACAATGTTTTATATTTTACCCTAATGCTGCGTTTGTGGTACCACTACACTCTTTGCTCTACAGTCATTGATTAAACTCCTTTTTGTTTTATAGAAATTATCCTTACCTGCATAAAACACTTCCACTTTTCAGTGTCTTATAAACACTTTCTTGTCCAGTTTCCCCACAAAAAACACTCTCTCCTAGTACTGCCTCAATCCAGGCTATGGCTTGTGCCTCAAGTTCAGGATCATATTTTGCATCTTTCTGTAAAGAACTGAATATGTAACTATAAAAGTGTACGGTATATTTAAATGTAGCAAATGCACTAGCAAGTAGTATATGCCAGGCAGATGATGTTATTTCTACTAAAAACACAAAATCAGACACTTCTCCGAGTTAGTCTATGAGTCAAATATAGTAGTTTTTAAAGCGAAACTGAAAATTAATATTTTCAAGCGCTACTTGAAACAGTAAATAGTAGTCTCTGTGTAGCAAACGCCCCCGTGTATTTATAGGGAAAAGAAACCCAGAGAAGCAGAGGAGAAAGGGGCGAGAAGTTCGACCAAAATCTCACTTGAAGACTTGAGTTTCTCGGCCTGAACTTCACGGGAACGTTTTGCGACGCAGGCTATATTGGTAATATATTAATTTTCATTCTCGCTTTGAAGGCGCTCCTATTAAACTATTCATAGAAAACTCTAACTCGTCGACTTATTTTTTTCAACAATCAAACAGATGTTAATTTTTATTCTTGCTTGAAAAGCGGTTCTTTTTCTACCTTTTGTTGACACTCTCGAGAAAATCCTTTTCCTTTTGGCCGATTTGCCATGCTCCTTTGACTTTGTTGTGAAGTTCGTTTTTCTACTCTCGTTTTGTCAAGTGATCGAAGAACAGTGCACACACCAGCTAAAGTATGGTCTTAACTATGAATAAAATAGCAACTCTTTCAAGCTTGGGCAGTTTGAAACAAAGGTTGGTTGGCGCCATGCTGTTCTTTTCTACCGTAAAAATGCTAATAATGCATCCGAAAGGGTTTCTAGAAAAGTGATTGAACTTGATCTTTAGTATTAATTATTGACTTCTAATAAAGTTGCAATACCAGAGTTTGCGCCAAATTTTGTATCGAGAATACGTGCTGGAATGTGTGGTCGTAAGAGTGCAGAGTTTTGCTGGGTTTGGCATTTTCAACTAGAAACTATTTCCTGAAGGCATACGCTTATGACGCATGATTCATAGAGCGATGTCAGTTCAAGCGCAAACTCGTCGCTCTATTTATTGATCTCTTCTTAGTTCTAGTTTATTCCACTCGGCCTAAGTAATAAAACAGCAAAGACTAGGAGACAAATGATTTTCCTGTGTTTGTTATCTGTCTTATCTCTTAATTGATACTGAACACAGTAGTTGCATACTGATTGAGACCGCCTACAGCGCAAATGCAGTTCTAAATTTACAATGACCAAATAAGGCACACAAGGCAATTCTTATTTTCAAAACAATCTAAGTGAAACGAGCTGACAATCTGACCGTGCAGATTTTCATAAATTTGTGCAGACTACGCCTCGCGGAAGTTAAGCCAGGGGAGTGCAATGGCTACATAGTTTAGTTAGACGCGCCCTATACCATAGCCTGATTGTCATCCACTACGGTAGAGTACGTTGGCCCTTCCTACCTTCGCGTCTGATAACGTCACGCTTATCATGGCCTAAGCGAAGTTAGTCGGGTACCCTGTGGAGAGTAGCCTGATTGTCATCCGCTACGGTAGAGTACGTTGGACTTTCTACCTTCGTGTCTGATCAACGTTACGCTTATCATGGCCTAAGCAAGGTTAGTCGGGTACCCTGTGGTGAGTAGTCTAATTCTCATCCGCTACGGTAGAGTACGTTGTCACTTCCTACCTCCGCGTCTGATCAACGTCACGCTTATCATGGCCTAAGTAAAGTAAGTCGGGTACCCTGTGGAGTCATCATCATCATCATCATCATCATCGAGTGTAGCTTGATTGTCATCCGCTACGGTAGAGTACGTTGGCCCTTCCTACCTTCGCGTCTGATAACGTCACGCTTATCATGGCCTAAGCAGGGTTAGTCGGGTCCCTGTGGAGAGTAGCCTGATTGTCATCCACTACGGTAGAGTACGTTAGCCCTTCCTACCTCCGCGTCTGATCAACGTCTCGCTTATCATGGCCTAAGCAAGGTTAGTCGCGTACCCTGTGGAGAGTAGCCTGATTGTCATCCACTACGGTAGAGTACGTTGGCCCTTCCTACCTTCGCGTCTGATCAACGTCACGCTTATCATGGCCTAAGCAAGGTTAGTCGGGTACCCTGTGGAGAGTAGCCTGATTGTCATCCACTACGGTAGAGTACGTTGGCCCTTCCTACCTTCGCGTCTGATCAACGTCACGCTTATCATGGCCTAAGCAAGGTTAGTCGGGTACCCTGTGGAGAGTAGCCTGATTCTCATCCGATACGGTAGAGTACGTTGTCACTTCCTACCTCCGCGTCTGATCAACGTCACGCTTATCATGGCCTAAGCAGGGTTAGTCGGGTACCCTGTGGAGAATAGCCTGATTCTCATTCGCTACGGTAGAGTACGTTGTCACTTCCTACCTCCGCGTCTGATCAACGTCACGCTTATCATGGCCTAAGTAAAGTTAGTCGGGTACCCTGTGGAGTCATCATCATCATCATTATCGAGTGTAGCTTGATTGTCATCCGCTACGGTAGAGTACGTTGGCACTTCCTACCTTCACGTCTGATCAACGTCACGCTTATCATGGCCTAAGTAAAGTTAGTCGGGTACCCTGTGGAGTCATCATCATCATCGAGTGTAGCTTGATTCTCATCCGCTACGGTAGAGTACGTTAGCACTTCCTACCTTTGCGTCTGATTAACGTCACGCTTATCATGGCCTAAGCAAAGTTAGTCGGGTACCCTGTGGAGAGTAGCCTGATTCTCATCCGCTACGGTAGAGTACGCGTTTGCACTTCCTACTTTCTATCAACGCCACGGGGTGGGAGGTACTGGGTGAGAATCACGGGCCAATCAGATTAAAACTATTAAATAAAGCTTTCTTTTTCCTCAAACTACTATGGGCCAGTAGATGGGAATCAAAGGCCAATCAGAACGAAGCATTCATTTTACGTCATCTATCGGCCAATCATAGAAGAGTCACGCTTTTCGATGTAGGATTGAATGTTTGCGGATTCTAATATTACAGCTTAGTATGTGAAAATTAGACGCATTTGAAATCGGTTTAATCCAACCTTAAACATTTTAAAGCTGCGATGATCTTCATTCGCTCAAATTAGCAACCCTTCATCGACATCGCCTAACTCTTTCAATTTCATAGAACATTTTTTGTATTTAGTGCCACTAAAATACATTTATGTTTTTAAAGGTGACCATCTCCGTGCTCCCTTGGGTACGATCAAGTCGTCTGACGACTAAATAGAGCGGATTTCACATGACTGTCGTGAAAGCAATTGCAATTGAGCAATCACTAGCCAATCAGAAACAAGAGTAATTACAACTTACTGCTGAATGGTTTCCAGCCCAGCCAATCAGGAGCCGAACCAATTCCTTGCTTGTAATTAGTTCGCAATTTGATTGGTTGATAGAAATAAGCAGCCAATGAGAAAGCAAACTAATTGCAAACACGACGGTCATGTGAAATCCGCTCTATGTGTGATTACCTCGCCCTCTGATTGGCTTGCAAAACGAACCTGCCTTCACAGACCACAGGCGTAGCCAGGGGGTCCTTGTTTGCTTGTGACCCCCCTTTTTAGAAGAAACATACAGTAAGCATTAAGAAAAAAATTGGAACCTTCTCATATTCTTGCTACGCCCCTGATATCTCCAGGGGGGACGACCAAGAGTGGATTAACAAGAGTTAGAATCTTTCGTACAGTATTTGTCCACATCACAGTCAGAAAAGTGTCTATTTTTAGATTTGAATTTCGCGCGCGAAAATATTCGAATGCTCAAGGTTCGAATGTTCGTATACCCATACACAACAAATAGAGAATATCCTACCTTATCTTTGCGACTTTAAAGGTTTTTCGATTGATCTGCGATTTCATTTTAGACTGGATCTCACAACTGTTTGCGTGGCGAGAAAGTGGGAACCCTGTGGATGACGAATTTTCGCGGGAATCCTAGTTCTAAAAATAGACACTTTTCTGACTGTGATTCGGGCGTACATAGTAAATATGGAAACTCTTGGTAATCCACTCTTGGGACGACTTAATAAGGCGGAAGCTTCTGAGCTAGAAAAATCTGTAAGCCGGTTAGACAGAAGAGAAAATCAGATTCAGTTCACAATAAAATTCCAGTACTCTTCTTAGCCAGGAAAAAATATCCTGCACAAGAAAAAGCTGCCAAAATCCCCCGGAAATATCTAATGGTCACTCCCTAGGTAAAAGACAGCATTTTGTGTTCATTTAGTTTGTTTTATTGAAACATTCTATAATTATTATTACTGAGATTTTGGACATTCTCAGGCTAATATATCGGTCCCAAAATCGTTGTTTTTCTTCTGCAATTTCAAAACATGGCCAGGGTTTGATTTTAGGTATTTTCTCTCTCGCACGTGATCCGCATCCGCGCGAAACAAAAACCAACAATTCATCTCGTCCATTTGCACCTGCTGTGAAACATCACAACTACAAATGCGCTGTTTGCCTTTTAATAATATTTAGTTTCAGGCCCGTTGCTCCATTCATTTTTGGAGGAGGATGTTGTTGTTCTCATCATCTCTTTGTTTAAAAAAAAAATCCCTGTGTAAACCAAATGTCGTGTTTCATAGCTGCTTCTTTTTAACAAAAACTGAATTTTCTGGCTCCAGGGGGGGGGGGGGGGGGGGGGGGGGTTCTATATTTAATGAGTTCTATATTTAATGAGCATGTCCACATGATGAGTGTGAAGTCACTAAAGGTTACAGATGTTTTTTGACTGGCGGCGAGCAGACATTAAACCCGGATCAAACCAATGTTAAATATTGCCGGCGAAAAACAACGAGTTTAGCTAAACATGGCTTTTACCTGATTCGCACCTGGTTAACGCTAGCGATAATAACAGTACGGTATGTTGACAATAACATGGCAATTCCGCGCGGGCTGCCTGTGGTGTTCAAAACGTGACTCAGGCCCCTCGGCGGGGGGTAAAAAAAATGGCGACCAAGAGAATGATGTTTCTGGAGTATCTGCAAGTTTTGGTCAATTTTCCTGCTTTTTTCGCTAAGATATGAGGAAAAGTACTTACAGACCTTCCAAATAAGGTAAGGGGGGATTTCCTAATAAGGAAGTTTTGCAACGTCGGCAAAACGACAGCTTTTGGCAAAATTTCTTGATATGAACAACAACGACCGATAAACATCGCGTGTGGTACGATTTCTGTGGTTCATATTTTTGATTCAACAAACGGTGAAAAATACAGCGTTTGTTGAATACCAAGGATTGGTATCCCCGTGTTTTCTGCGACTTTTAAACATATCAATAAAATTTCGCCAAAAACTGTCCAATTGCCGACGTTGCAAAACTTCCTCATTAGGAAATTTCTCCTTTACCATATTTGGAAGGTATGTAAATATTTATCCTACTAACTTAGCTAAAAGCAGGAACAATTGAACCCCCAAAAATGCAGATCCTCGAGAAACATCGTTCTTTTGGTCGCCATTTTGTTTTTGTTCCCAGCCGAGAGGGACCTGAGACGAGATTTGAACACCACATAAAGCCCGCGTGGGTGGAAATCTCGCATGATTCAGATGAAGGATTTGCTGAGTTCTAAGCGAATTAACCCATGGAAAAATTACAGTGTAACCAGCCATCGGAATGGCCTCGCATTCCCACTACCATGTTAAGAAAGGATTCTTTACTAGTTTGAGTTGTGTATTTAATATAATTAAAGGGATGATATAACATTTTGACGAGTTTATGGTGATCATGTCCTTTACTTTCGCCGCGTCGATCACCGAATGTTGCATGGTGTGACCCGGGCCTTAGGATGAAAACTAAAACATGAAACATATTTATACCGATCCAACCGTTATACTTCTAACGCTAACCAGGTTTATGAACACTAACTAAAACTAAGAGCTCATCTGCCTACTTATATCGGTCCACAATTTGACGCGGGCGCCCAGGTGTGTGCCCGTTGCCGTGGCAACCTCGTCAGCTTTCGGCCCCGCCTGTTTGGTCAAGATTCCCTCCCCTGCCCTGAGTTGGTCCTCACTGAACTCACGGGGGTTTGCCTCGGCTTCTTTGGGTCCAAGTGGAGGTACATCTATACCCAGGGCGGCTGCCTAGTGTGACGGGATAATAAACGTGTTGACAAAAGCACGTTAGGCAGATCGGTGCAGAAATGCATAACCAGAAATTTCTATCTTGGCCATACGCGCGCGTAATAAAAGCGATGAACACTTCTGGCTATTTCTACCAAGACATGGGCGCGCGCGTAGGCTACTTCAAGGCCGGTTTACACTTGCGATTTTTGTTGCATTTGTCGCGGCGATTTTTCTCGCGCGGAGTTGCAATTCCAACTCTCTAGTGTAAACGAGATGCAAATCCGGTGCGATTTCTGTGCTCTATTTTCTTCAAATCGCATCAAGTTGCAAAGAGTTTCGAACATGTTTGAAATCTCCGCGACATCACGCGACAAAATTGCGGTCGGTCGCGCCGAGTTGCACTTAGTTTACATTAGTGATTTTGAGTTGACGCGTACGTGCGAGAAAAATCGCCACGACTCGCGCGACAAAAAATGCAGTAAAAATAACCAGGGAAGGGTTCTAAACCCTACTCAAGTTGTTCTCGAAATTTCGGAAAAGGTCGAGATGTTAGAAGGTTAGTGTCGTAATACTAGGGCTGTTGTGTCAACAAAAGTAGAAAAAAAATGGACCCAGAAACGGGGTCCTTTGTTGCTAAAGTATACTTGCTGGGTGTTTTTTATCGCGGAAAACACGGTCCGTTCGCGGATCGGGCGCCATCTTGGATTTTGAGACGCGCGCGACGCTACGAGCAGTTCGCTAGACCGCGTGGGCTACGAGCAATTTGTGTTTATCAATCAATTTCTTTAATTTGGGGCCCTTTTCTCAGACAAGGGAGGGTTCATTTTCAAACTATCTATATGGGTAACATAAAGAGAGTCTCACAAATTTACCAGCCTATGCAACGCAAGCATGCGCAACGCAGCATGGGTAAATGGGGGACAAGAAAGACTCTCGTTCAACGACTGGATGAAATGCATATCGGAATTCATCACTGTTTGATTGATTATCATACTAGTCGACTAATCTATGCATGGTATTGTTCTCCTCGTTCTATAATACACTCCATTGCACTCCATTGTTTTAGACAATGCCTTGCATAAATTTGTCAGTGTATTGGACAACCCTCTAAATGCTATAATGCATCTGGAATGCTATTTAGATCGCGCGAATCGTGCGCGATACGCACGCGAATGTCAAGTAAGACTGTGGCAAGGAGAAGTAACCATTCAATGTATTGAAATCTGGGGCAGCAGAGGACGAATTTTGCGGTAGTGAAAGACCTCTTGTTAGAGTTTATTTTATTTACAAATAACATTTTGCATGTTTTATCTTTATTTGAATGATTATATACCCTTATTTAATACTATCAGACGTTGCTGCAATTTAATTCTTAATTTGTATATGCAATGTATGCTTTTATCATCTTAGCCTTGAAATCTATTGTTACTTCACCCAAATCATTATGGACCATGCTCGATCAAAACGTAATTTCAAAATGCCACGGCTTCATACACCCTTCTGTAACAGACTCGACGAAATCTAGATTCCCACGGTTTTTTTTTTTTGGAAAATATCATCGAGTGAGATAAATTTTCGTCGGGTCAGCTCAATTTTTCACCGACTAAATTTTCTGCGCGCCTTTTTTCAATAGTTCCGTCAAGTTCTTCGGTATGAGTGCTATTTGAGTTTCCAGTCCTTTAAAATGTAGTCCTTTATATGCAATGTATTTATCAGCTTCTCTTTTAAAGTCTTCTATATCAATTTCTAAAGCACGTAATTTCTATAGTACGTAAAACTTGGTGAACACACTCAGATTTCGCACCGGGGAAGGAAAAAACGTCCGGGTCAATTCAGTAAAATTCGTCGGGTCTCGGGGAGACTAAAAATTCACCGGGTAGGGTCAAAATTACCGTCGGGTCTGGTTTCGTCGGGTCAGTTACAGAGGGGTGTCTTCATTTACACGTTGACACTCCAATGCCGTTTACTGTTTGTTCGAAGTATGAATCATAATCTATATTTTTGGTCCCTTTTCTCTATATTCACCAGTTTTATGTTAGTTACTTTTACCTCAAGGAATTAAGATGTACAATAAGAATAATATTCTACCAACGTCACTACATTGTTATATTTCCGATAATTACTATTTTTAGACGTATTTTTAACATATATGAATTACAATAATAGCATAGCTATTTTAACTTTACATTTCGTTCTTTATTCGTTTTTATTACAACTTTACGTATTAATGTTTAGTGAGTCCCACTAAGAAGTGAATGTTGTATCACTATTTTTTTAGCTTTCTGGGAAGGTATATAGCGCTATTCACTGTTTATCAACATTGCCATTCAATATGCTAAACGTGCCAACCATAGATTGAATAGCACCCTTTGTTCTATGAACCAATCGATCTCTGGTTGGCACATTAACATCAATGGATGGCGTCATTCTCTTATACCCAGGGTTCCCCGGCTCGTCTGCTCGCGGGGAAGACTCTGGTGAAAGCCATTGACGCATGCGTGAGTTTTGATGCAGAGCCGTCGAGAGAAACAACTTTCTGCGCGCATGCCCCAACGTTCAAAATCAGCGACATTCTCGTACCCAGTGCTCCCCAGCTCGTCTGCTCGCAAGGGAGGCTCTGGGGACATCCATTTGAGGGCCGTCGCTGATTTGGCTGATTTTGGGCGTTGGAGCATGCGCTGAAAGGACTTTCAGCGTGAACAGCGCTGAAAGCTGCAACCTCGTACCCAGAGCCCGTCATCTTTTGGCCAGCGGCAAGATTCAGGGCCCTGGGGAATCCGATTTGTGAGCATGCGTGGTAGGTCAAAAACGTAACGAACTTTCATACAACAATCAAACCAGAAACCCAGAATCTGGGTTTTAAAAAAATCGATTCCCCCAGAGCCCTGAATCAAAAGATGACGGGCTCTGGGTACGAGATTGTGAAAGCTGCCATTGTCCACACTCATCCTATCGGCCTTATGAGAGCTCAATTCGCGAGACCCCTCCCCTCCTCCTTTCTCTTTAGTCTGCATTGCAAACCGAACTGCTCAGACATGTCGATTTCGTGTTACTGAAACTTTAGAGGTATATAGCTATTTAGTATGATTGATAATTTGTCGCTGGCCACCAAATGTTTGTCCACTCTGCGTTGCTACGTTGCGCGCCGATGGCCCCATTTGATAAGTGTTTATGACACTCTTCCCTTTGTTGAGTTGTTGCTGTGTAAAATGGCGAGGGTTTTTGGTGGATTCTTTTGGTCCTAACTGTGGCACGTCTTTACCCATAGCGAAGGCCTGTTAGGTTTATTTAGAGAAAGACAGTGCAGAAGATAGTTGGCATTAGTAGGGTTTAAATTAAAAGAGCTTTAAGATTTGAAATAAGACTGATAGAAATATATTTATTAAAGAATGATTGATTAATTGCAATAAAAAGTGTTCACTTAATGATTGGTTTTGACTGTTTCAAGGAATGTGTTTACATTCAAATCTGCGTTTTCGCAGTTCTCCCTAAAGTGCTGGCAGAATGTTAAATTAGTAGCAGGTACTTGGGGCGTGGGGGAGACACGATAACGTTGTAAAATCACGAGCCGCAGGCGGGGGGAGGGGGAGCATTTGTTGTCTTCATAAAATATATCGAAACAGGAGTCCATTACTAAGACTCCGTTCACACGAGACCGATACAAAACCGGACCGGTACAATTGTGGTACGGTACCGCCTGTTCATACGGCACCGGTACAATTCTCGCACGTTTTACAGCACACGACCTAGCCGTGCCAAAAACGGCCCGGTGCCGCACGTCCCGTCTAAGCACGCGGCAGTACAGTACTAGAATTGTACTGATGTTTACTTGCATCCACTTTATGAACATGTTGCAATTTTCACGCAACTTGCCTCAGTGTGGCCACCACATCGCAAGTTTCCAATTTTCTTCGTTTTCCAAATTAACCAAAACAAGTCATGAAAATGTTGCACTTATATCTCTAAGCTGAAATGGTTGAGATTTCTTTATTTTTCTTGCCTTTTTTGACAAGAAAAACACTAGCTTGAGTGCGCGCTAGTGGTCAAAAGTGACGCGCAAAGGAACAAAAGTTGCATCTCATTTGGCCACCCCAACGCGCAAGTGAACGCAAGCCTCTGCAAGTCACAACTTGCGTCGACTTGCGTGAACGTGCGTTTCGTTTTGCCAGGCGTAAGCTTACCCGACGTCCAACAGCGTGTATGCAGCAAATGACCTGTTGGGAAAGAAAAGAACTTTACTGGCGTGTCCTCTTGCATACAAGCGGCCGACTTGGAGCTATGAATGCCTGTCAACAGCCGCTCTCTGTGCTTTGCTTCACGTAGTTGTTCAAATGAATATATTTCTATACATTTTATAAAGTACGCCAAATCCGCTACTCGAATTTTTAAACTGTTTCAGCCAGTCAGGTTTTTGCCTCGTTTAGTGGTTTATTGCAGGCTTCTGTCAGCAAAAGACAACGCGGAAAACCCAAATACAGTAAATATACAAGAGAATCGCTCAGAAAAAAGGGTGGGGGCCACAGCTCACTCTCAGTGAATGAGCATCACCAATATTTCCAGGGAAAAAGACGTGACCTGAACAAAATATGGGAAGCAAAGCACAGGCGTATCTTTTCGCGATATTGTTTTTAGGTGAGGACGGTTATTGACCGAGTAGCTATGAATGGCATTGGTCCTATCGTTCTCGTGCGTAAGTATGACAGAGGACTCGTTTTTATAGTGACTCTACTTACATTCCACATGTTGCTCTTCTCGTACAGGTCTACAGTCTGAAATAGATCATTCTTTGCCACGCCTAAATCTGTTCCAACATATTCTAAGAAGTTGCCGATGTTTTCCATCTGCCAGGAAAAGGCAAAAGAAAGAAAGGCAGCTCAGAAAACGCAGTTGTTTGATTGATTTTTATCGTGACGATCGTGAAGAATAAAACAAAGAATGACGATGACGATGATATATGTAGACTGTGATGATAAAGGTGATGATGATGGCGACCATGATATGATTTGTTATTTCTTTATCTTGAATAAAACCTACGGCGTACGTCCGTCCGTGGACAAGTGGGAACCCTGTGTTATCCATAAAAAATATATCCATTTAGGGGACATGATCAGACAACCACCATAGTCGTAGCCTGGGGAGAGGGGGGGGGGGGGGGCGAGGGGGCATTGTCGAAAAAAAACATTGTTTGCCCCTAGTAAAAACAAATGATGACCAAGGCTTTCCCCAAGACAAAAGATTCTAGATACTGTCTTGACCACACTTAGTGGGTTAAGTTTTGTCTTTGCCACAAGGGTGTTGAAACATACTCTTATAATGGTTGGTGTGGACATTACCTGTTTAAATGGCATCTTCTGCTCATTGACTTTTAACTTGCCTCCGAGGCGATTTCCAACCTGGAAAATAGCGATCCTATTTGTTACGTTCAGGGGCAAAAACAATCATAAGGCCAATTAGAACAAATCGCTTTGCTAACTTTTGTAATTCACTCCCAGGAATCTTCCTGGAACTGCAAATAGATTGAAATAAACAATTCTATTCTAAGGGAGAGGTCAAAACATCCGTACTTCCTTGGTGCCCAATTTCGGGGAGGTGGGGTAGGTGCCGGAGCCACCTACCTCTCAGAGCTGACTTTTAGGAGCAAGTATCTCCTTAAATAAAATAGATATTAAAAAGGCGAATGCCCCAACGCTTTCCTCGCAGCGAGAGGAGTCCATATGTGCAATAAAAACAGGTACCCCTAGATCATGCTCTGAGAAAATGAGGTCTGAAAAAGGGGTATTGGGTACCTAAGGGGTAGATGCCGGTACCACCCACCTCCCCTGAAAAAAATGGGCACCATTCGAGTACAAGTGTTTTGACCTCTCGCCTAAATGTTTGACGACAAGATGTCATTTCGACAGAACTCGCTACTCTCTCGGGACGAGTAGTCCATATGTAAACTCCTTTGGTAGAGGTAACTGGATGAAGGACGGCCCAGCCAAGGGGGCGAAAGTAAACTTTATATAAAGAATGGGCCATTCCATTTTATATGCACACACCCCCCATTGAGGGACCTGGAAATCCATGGGAAAGGGAGGGGGTCAGTAGGGAAAATATCCTAGGGGATTCATTAGAAAATTCCAGTGGGCACAATCAGAAAATGCTGAAAACATCCAAGGGCCCGAATGGGGAAGGCAGTTAGAAGGCACAAATATCCATGGGCCTTTTTCCCACATTCTAGTGCAAATTTCGAACAAACAAGTTACAAGGGGGTGCAAAGGCAATTCCCTCAATAGGGGCAATACACAAACATTGAAATCCAAGGGGAGCATTGAGAATTCCTCAGTAGTGGTAGCTACCATTCAGTTGTCCAAGTGGGTCTATAATTGATTCCCTCGATAGAGGCAAGATGAAGAAGAGAAAATCCAAGGGGGGTCAACAGCAATTCCCTCAATAGGGTGAGCTTATCGTGGGGCATATCCAAGGGGGCTTGCGCAGGTATTCATCCAAGGGGGATGCACAATATTGTCGTCCAAAGGGGGTATCTGAAGGGCTCCCTCAATAGGTGGGGTGTGAATAAAAAATGCAATGCCCAATTCATTCAGAAAGGGTCTTACCCAGAAGACCATGGGAACGAGGTTGGGCCTAAATCCGATTCCAAGGAATGCAAGATGGCGACCGCGCTCACAAACCCGGGGTTTTCCTCGACAAAAACACCAAATTTACCGCCTGCAAGCAGGTTATGTTTCTTGAACGTTGCTAACAGGAGGGGTTTGGTACTCTTCCCTACCTGCAAAGGACTTTTCCATCCTTAAGTGTCGCGTGCACTTCGTCCGCTCCGCTGCCGCTGAACACTTCCTCGCCCAGAACCTGGTTAATCCAGTTACGAGCCTCCTCTTCTTTGACGGGGTCGTACTTAGAGTCAAGCTGTGATGAAAAAATTGAGCATTTTGTTGCGTTGGGAACTGGGTTCATTGTGGTTTCGAAAAACGAACTACAAAAGAGTGAATTTCAGATGACCCTTGTAAGGCCAAATACGCATAGCCAATCATGAACGCGAGAAAATACAAGTTGTCGCTGAATGGTTTTCCAGTCAGCCAATCACAAGCCAAGTAAAACCACGATCACGCGTTGAGCACGTGACTGGTTTCATTGAAAGCCAAGCCAAGTAAAAGTACCATCACGCGGTCAGCACGTGATGACTTAGCACACAGCTGTGTTAGTACAAAATATGATTTGGTTGATCATTAACAGAACTCGATCCTTGAGCTTCTCCATTGTAAATGTCAGATTAGCGTATTGTTAATTTAAAGCATTTGAATAGAATTCATTGACAAAAAAAAAATAAGGCGCTTGTTGGCGGCAATAAGAAACCGCTGTTGGACCAAACCCCCAGGATTTTCCGCAAGAAATCCTTTAATATCACCCGAAAATATAAACACGCGTTCTGCGGCAACAAAAGCTAAATCCCTGAGTCAAACTATGTAATGTGGCAAACCATATGGGATTTGACGATGTGCATTCTTGAGATAAAGATATTGTACAAATGAAAGTTCACATTTGACTGAGTTTATATAATAATTCGCACAGGAGAATTCGCAATACACCGAGGTGATTTTCGCTAAATTTCACACATAGGTTGAATATTCATAGCGAAAATGAATATATCTATTTTAGATTAGTCCAAAAGGTGTCAGCATGTTACTTCAAATGTAATTTCCCATTCAGAATCAGACTTCATTACATACTATAAACACATTTTAACGCTACAAGTTGACATTAAATTTCTGACTTCATTCAAGCTGATTAAATTACATGCTGTTTTCTGTACACTTTTCAAATTATCTTAAGCTCTTTTTCGTCCGCGTGGAGTGGATTTGTTCCCAAATAGTCTATGAGAGTTCAATTTTAATGAATTTTTCATGTTATTGAAACATTTGTAGAATGTGACCACATATTGTTAGAGAAGGGGAAAACGGAAATATTCATAGCAAAGTGAAAGCAAAGAAGATGCGGGTTAAATATCGGCATATATATGTCAGTTTTCACAAAACTACTTTTCAAATATCAGTATGTTTGAGAGAAACTATTCCATTTCAAACATCTTTGGCTTTAGCATTATTCGCGCATGCGTAATTAATCAAAACAAACTCTTACCTAAGCATAGCGATTTATTTTAAAACGAAACATTTTACCTTCGCTCGCACTTCCTTGTCGAAACCGTAGACATTTCCTCTCTCTGCCATGGCTATTTCTTGAATTTTCAAAGGAATGAGACCTATATTTTGATCAATTGAATTTAAATAGCTCCACGCTGCTTCTACACACCTGCCTCCTGATGTAGATTTCAGGCACTTTCGCGTATTCACCACGTGTGGGGGGAAATTGGAGTAATTACTCCCGATTACATTCGGATGACACTCGGCTTTATTCGGAACAGTGTTTTCATTTTCGGTTTTAATCGGTAGGAATTCGGAGCATTCGCCCAGCACGTTTGTGTGACGGAAACTGCAACATTGACTGAGGCAGTTCCTTCGTTCTTTCAAGAAAAGGCATGAGCTAATTAACATGAATTAAAAAGTCCTCGGGAAAATAAAGCGCCAATGCTTCCTTTTCTGGCTCTCCCTTCGAAAATCTATCGTACGAGTTCGTACGTACATTTCATGTTGTTTATTCTATTTGAATTTAAGGTGACTAATTCTTCTAGTAGATTTATGAGCCTTTATTCGCCTCACCACAAAAGCCAACCACTGACATGAATTAGTAACTAAAGAGCCGGGAATTTAGCCTTAGGGCTAGCAGGACCTAATAAAATCCTTTATCGCATTTTAAAGCCGATTTGTTTCCATTTATACTTAATCTACGCCCCGCATGCTATGCTAAAACACTCTTATACGAAAATATCCATGAAAAGAGGCGTGGACCAACCGCAGACCTTCGTCTACCATTTGGTATTCTCCCGGGGGGGGGGGGGGGGGGGGGACTCCCATATTTTTGGGTCGGGGATGATCGTCGTATCTTTTAGGGGTTAAAATCATGTTGGTCTCTTTTAGGGGGTGATCTTGATCTTCAATAAATTTTAGGCAGATTGGTATCTTTTAGGGCCGAAACTGTTTCCAAATTTTTTCTCATGATGGTGCTTCTAAAAAACCGTGTAAGAAAAGAGAGATATTCGATGAGAAGACGATGAATTAGAAACAAACACGGAAATGTCTTCATGGGTATTTTTCCCGTTACCTGTGTCCTTTGCGCCTACTTGGCACATAAGACCTCATCTTTTAGGGTAATAATTTTTTTTTGGAGCCACGCCATGGCCCGCCATGTTTGGTATCTTTTAGGGGTGAAACTGAAAATTTCCGACGATCATCCCCGACCAAAAAAATATGGGAGTCCCCCCCCCCCCCCCCCCCCCCCCCCCCCCCGGGTATTCTCCCCTTCAGAAAAATTGCACGGTCACCACTGTCTGTTGAAGCCTGCGGATGCATGCCATGGGAGCAAATAGGTATATAACAAAATCGTGTACACTGGTCATTGCAAGCTCTCTGTTTTTCTTCGACAAGCAAAAGTCTGGCCTTCAAACGGCATAAGACAAATTTTGAAGGCTTTCTTTATTAATAGAGCAAATTTAATTTCTCTATCTCACTCCGTTAATGCAAACAAATTACTTCATTTACTCCAGAAAAAAAGGAAACATCAAAATTTTATCAATTATTTGTTTCTTTTCATTTTTAGGGTTATCAGTTGACAAAGCTGCTTTTATAAATGGGTAACAATTTATATCGAAACGTATGCCGCAACACAATTAGAATGCCTCAGTCACGAAATCTTGTGGCTTTGGCGGTTGGGAAGTGTCGACCAGATTGCGCCAGCATCGAATATACGAATCACTTAGGGGTGGACCATTAGAAATTGGGGGAGGGGGGGGTGGAATTTTTTTGCGCATGAATTTTTTTCGGGGATCAGGTTGTGCAAGAATTTTTTTTCGGAACTTATATCATGTTTTTTACTAGCTTGGATCTCTGCAAGATTTTTTTTTTGGAAGGATTGGCCTTGCTCGAATTTTTTTTTGGGAATTGCCACCCCCCCTCCCCCAATTTCTAATGGTCCACCCCTTAGATCTGGAAGTGACAACTTTACTTACTTTACTTTATATCACGGTTCAAAATAGCGGCTGGCTGCTGGTGAATATAGCCGGCACGTTTTGCGACTTTCCCGGCCATTTTTAGGTCAAAAAAATAACGTGCCAACAAAGCCGGCAAATTTGAGCAGATTTTGAAAAATTATTTTACCCTGTAAATATAGTTTTGACGTGACTTCTGCAGCGATTTTGATAATTTTCACTTTTCACGTCCGTCCATCAAACCTTTTACAGCTGTTTCAGGTGTAACACACGCGACCCAGCGCGTTCAAAACATCGAGAGAGCTTTTGGCAGTTGGGTTTCCTGTGTAGTCAATCAAACCATATGTGAGCCAATCAGATCCTTGCCTAGTTTCGCCTAGTGCAGTGAATTGGCTTCTGTCGCGACATGTCTCGCAAGGGAGCCAATCGAATGCACTGAGTAAGGATATGATTGGCTCACACGGACACGGATTGCATGATGGACAACACAGAAAACCCAACTGCCAAACTCTGGCGGCAACGGCGAAGTCGCGTGTTACCTGAAACAGCTGTAAGACTACAGACGCATGGAATTTTTCGAAGCATGTCTAATTTTCGTTTGCATTTTTTGGTGGAAATTGGGTTTTGAAGCAAGCTATCGAAGTAAACTAGTCCTTATTATTAAAAAGACCTCTCAAAGTCAAATCACCCACAGCTGTTTACTTGATTGGCAGAAGCCAAATCGCGGTTTGTTGGTTGGCGTAGAGGAAATTGCAGTAAGCAGGCAAAAAAGGGCTTCTGGGAAGGCTTATATAATACCCTTGGGGTCGTCGACTATAAATATAGGGTATACCTGTGGTATTAGCCCAGTCCCTCGCGAGTCCATCTTTGCCGCGAAAGAGCAGAACATGGGAACGGAATTTTGAGTTTGAATCTTCCGTGGCTCAAGCATTGGGGCTTTAACCTTAATTATGATAAATGCCAAAAACGTATCCTCTTTAGACTCGATTGATCAAATAAGAGTATCGGGACTCAAATTTAGTGTTCGCATTAAGAATGAGTGACAAACGAAAAATAACCATTCTGGAGAATGTTATTTCTTTGATAGTATACAGCGAGGAGCGTGGGACGAACCCCGAGGGCCAAATTAGGAGGCTCCTACCAACTTAAGCTAAGGAACTCTCCGAGGTGATTTCGCAGAAATTTTCTTTTTTTTTTAACTGAAACTGCTATGCCACCTAAACTGACTTAAGGACGTTTACCAAAATATTTGAACATTGCATTAAATATTTTTAGCTACAACGCCCACGCCAAACGGGCAGACAGGTCAGTATTTTTTTTTAGAGAATCGGTATGCCGATCGAGCCGAAAAATTCCTACGCTGATTGCATAATTGCATGCAAATATTCTAGAACCGCAAGCTTTCTATCAAACAAAAAGCTTGAGATGTAGTTTACGAGGAAATATAAGGAAGTTTATGACAAATAATATTTTCCCCGTCAAGCGACATCAGGCGCGCGCTGCCATAATGCACAAAAACTCTGCTAAGCAGCAATCAAGCAGGGAAGCCATTTCATTGCAATTTCTCACGGATCCATTTCGATGCAAGACATCTAATGCAACATATTACTAGGTACTTACCCGCCTAGGAACTCTGCGTTTGAGTCCGAATCCCTTCGGTTTGTTCGCCATATTAAGGGACTGAGTTATAACTAGTCTTGGGTTAGAAATCGAGTCTCTTTTAGATAAACGGACTAACCGACACAAGCGTTCAGTTCTTAAGAGAAAGGAATGCGAACTCTCGAGTCTAATTTGGGCGCAGCTCTTAGTATTAAATACATTATAAATCGTAGTCAAGTTACGCCAGTATTTAAGTTTTATGTCACGAGGTGTATTTTATGGTTTGACCGGGGTAGACGAGGACGGAAAAGCTGCTAATCTAATCAGGAAAAGCCGGTTGCCTTTTTGTGTGGCGTGGATGAACATGTGAACTGATTTATCTGGGAAGCCCAAAGTGAATTTTTTTTTCCAAACCACAACAAGGAATCGACCTGATTTTTATCCCGCACTGCTTTTGAGGAAATTCCAACGGGGGGGAATGCAAACGAACAAACAAGACGTTTTGTCAGGCCTAGCAACATACGAGTCAGAGAAAGCATCATTTCCATCGGCTGATTTTGGGAATGTATTGTGATATTTTCAGTTCAATTCGGTAAATGAAGAAGAAAAACTTTGCTTGTAGAAGGTCATATCGAGATTTCTATAGGATTATTTAAAGCTTCAGGAGGCTAGATTCCGCTAAGAAAATAGCACGAAAAAGCGAT
Source organism: Scolanthus callimorphus (assembly GCA_033964015.1). Classification (NCBI taxonomy): domain Eukaryota; kingdom Metazoa; phylum Cnidaria; class Anthozoa; order Actiniaria; family Edwardsiidae; genus Scolanthus; species Scolanthus callimorphus. The sequence goes on from JAWWUD010000167.1 coordinate 151,043, forward strand.
ATCGCCTTTTTGAGTGCTATTTTCGGCAGAATCTACCGACTGAACGCTTTGAATAGACTTTAATCCTATGATATCTCGTCCTTAATTTACACAAAAAGTTAAAAGATATCATAGGATTCTACAGGGGAATTCGTCTTCTATTAATATCGAATGTAAATTATAACAAGCAAGAGTGACTGAAAAGGGTTCTTTTTTTTTGCGTAGAAAACTAACAAACAAGATTAAAATATACAAACTTCAGTTCGCGCGGCAATATTTATTTAAAAACTAATAATTATTACATTCACCTATATATTAGATCTCATACAATCGTGTTAGGTCATCCAATTCAAGCCAATCCGTGTTAGCTGACAAGCGAGAAGGCAAACGGGTCATCTGGGATGAACTTTGTTTGTGCTGCGAGAGAAAAAGAAATTGCGTCTCAAGTCTGGGACCATTTTCTGAAATTGTCTTAGAATCTCAGCCGAAACAATTGATAATTATCAGATCAGGGGGGTCGTTTCTCGAAATCGCCCGATATTTTCGGGCCCGATAAACTTTTCGGGTGGTTTTTTCGGGCGAGATTTAGGCAGTCCCGAAAAGTGTTCTCGAAACTCCCAACACCCCCGATAATTATCGGAACCCGAAATCAAATTATAATTCCAAACTTGCGAATACTTTGCATAAAAATAACAATGAAAATATAGAAAACTCATCGATTTGTCGATGTCAGGGGACAAAGTGTATCGCCATGTTGGTATTTCCATTGATAAATGCCAAGAAATTAGATAAAAGGGTGCGAAAAAGCAAGCATTTTGCACCGAATTCTTGTAGATGCATTGGTACTTTGTTTACAACATGTCAAAAAAAGTTTGACAGCCGCTCGCCAATTGACAGGCGAGCTGTCAAGAGAATAAATTTGATTGGCCAAGAAGCGAGATGCTTCCACCTGATTGGTGTATTTTACCGCCAGGTAAAAACAATCGGGAAGAGTTACCGGAAACCATTCGCGACAAGAAAGAAAATTTGGAAACAAAAGAAGACACCTTCATAAATGTCTGTTTTACGAGAAGAAACATGCATTTTCGGGGAAATTCAACTTCGTAGGTACTAGAGGGATAATAAGTCGAAGAGGAGTGAAAATCTTAGTTAATTTTGCTATTTTTCTTCCCTATTCTGAGGATTTTCGGAAACCCGAAAAAAAATCAGGGAGAAGGGTTTCTCCCATTATTACGGGCGAAAAATGACGCAATTTTATCGGGCGCGAAAAACTCGGGAGGTTCGAGAAACGCAAAATTCGTCATCCGCACGCTTTTCGGGTAATTTATCGGGCCGAAAAGTTTTCGGGCGTTTCGAGAAACCGACCCCCGGTCGGGATAAAAACCACATATCTGTGCATTTGTGATCTGAACAAAGTCAGTGTTTATAAGTGAGCTGAAACGCTAGGTGGCTATAGTATGCTGCAGCATAGCAAAACAAAAACAAAACAAAAAGAAGAGGGAAGAAAGAAATCTAAAATTCGACAGGCAGCCGTGGGATAGCCTCAGTTAATGTTATGCAAAACAAAGGAAAACGAACAAAATAAATAAGCAACCAAAAACAAAGACACTATAATATTACTTATCTACAGTGCGACTGACCTGCTAAGAACTCCGATCCACCACTAGTAGCGAATTCCTTCCAGTCTGTCAGGTTCTGGAAGAGAAAACGACATAAATATTACGGGACGACCACAACGGTATGTATTTCCCTAGTTATTTTAGGGGAGGGAGTTCACCTTTCACTTTATTTCACTTTTTTCTGTTATACGGCATTTTTCGTTTTATATTGTTAATTTGGGCCTTGTTACAATTTGTGGATATGTAAGCACAGCAGTGTTCTCGTATGTCTTGGGAGTAGAAGCGGAATTTCTTCAGGAATTTCAATAGTCAAACATCAAATATTCAATATTCGGAATCCCAAATCAATATTCAAACTTCCATATCCAATATTCGAACTTCTGCATCCATATTCAAATTTCTGCATCCAATATTCAAACTTCGAGACAAAAAGTAACAAACATGCGTCGGCGGCGTGGGACACAATCAAACATGGACGACAACAACTAAAGGTTGAACTCCGTGGAAAACTAGTGTTTTGCTGATGTTTCGAGCGTTAGCTCTTCGTCTGAGAAAAGTAAGAAAACAGTGAGCGTGTGGCGGTATATAAAGAGTAGAAATCAAGGCAAAAATCGTGGCTTCATTTTCAAACCATGGGTTGATTGCGTGTTTTTTTCTGCTCCGCTAGTAAAACCATCTGACTGACCATACACGTCCTCGCTCTTTTTCGTCTCGTGCAGTCAAATGTTTTTTTTGTTCGCGACGGAAG